>NQII01007247.1:6433-81216 GCA_002778355.1 Clitarchus hookeri
TAGTAGTAGTTGTCCCGCCGAAGTAAGATAGGGAAGCATATCCGAATTAGCGTATAGTCTATTCACGGTTTCTTCGCACTTTTTGAATCAAACCTTTGTAACTCACCGCGTGGTTAGTTATTTTGTAAATATGTCATGTCATGTATCACAAGCATTTTACACCTCAGTTAACATAAAAAGTATCCTGTTTTCGTGAAATTAAAGTTCTGCCAATATTTTATTTATAAAGTACAGCATTTCATTTACAATAGGTATTGACAAAAACAGTGAGAAAACATGTGTGTTGGTAGCGCCTAGGATGAAATAGTTCTCATAAAAAATATTATTACAACTAAGTGCGCAAGAATTTTGTGCTTTGTCCTTTGGTGTAATTTTTTGGACTTACTTAAGCTTAGTTTGCACGAGGTGGAGGAATATCGTGGAAGTAGAACTTTAGTAGGGCTTCAGGAAAGTGTGAAGTAACCGCGAATGGATTGTAGTCACAATCGCTACTTCTACGACTCTGCATTCCCTCCACCATGGACTATGTACTACAAAACGCAATGTTCAGACCGTGTCAGATCTAACTAACTTTACTTCAAGACTTTGGTTACCTACTAAAAGTAAGAGGGGGTGGGGGTAACCTTGTTGTACTACACCTACTTACGAATTGAATTGTTCCACGTAACTTGAGTCTCAACAAGCGCGGATCTTCACAAAGCAAATCAGCACATTCCCGCATCTTTCTCTAATTGTGCTTTCACAACTCCATCAATAAAGATCTTCGATCATCATCTGCGCCCAGTAGATTCATGTTTTTGATGCTTCAAATTGTTGAGTGCTTACATTCGTTTTTTCCCTGTTTTTTCCTTTTTTTTTATGTGTCTCTGAAAGTTCTCGTCCAAGATATATCACTTATAAGTACACTCGGGGAGGTAGACATGATCCCAGCCGCAGCCATGGTTTCACATTCCTTACAGGCGAATGAGGCCCAGCACTGAGACGCATGTTGTCCCCAACTTGAACTTTTAATATATACGTTAGGAAAATATCAGTCTGGTTTGATGCTCACTGTGATTGAAGGTCACTACCTCATCATTAAGTTCTAAGCGGTATTGCCGCTGCCTGTTAACAAATAATGTTGACATTTGAAGGAACAATTGCCTACACCTTTATATATGTGTTTTTAGTTTGTTTTAGCGACATTAAAAGGAAAAGTCAATCAATTCGACGAGGCATATAATTTTGAAAACCATTCATGCAGAGATGGCAGAAAAGTCCACATCGCCAAATCTAGTAGCATATTTTAAACTTCATACGACCCATGCACTTAGGATACTTCATCGGTCAAGCATGCATATGTGGTTTTGTTTGATCACATACATTGGTCATCCCTATCGACAACACTAGTTTATATAATAGGCTCTTTCATAAGTTTGCGAAATATACTAAACCCTGAGCAGCAGAGTTTTTAAAATTATTGATGTGATCTAGTTGAGTGAGTGGTCTGTATGTTAACTTGGTGATAAAGCTCGACCGGTCCTTTTATGTTAATACATATCCAATCTTTTACAATTCAGGACTAAACATTTTCGGCAGTCGCATTGAGAGTCTGCTACTATTATTGTTATATAGAGAACTATTAAAGGATCTTCTTCATATCNCATTTTCGGCAGTCGCATTGAGAGTCTGCTACTATTATTGTTATATAGAGAACTATTAAAGGATCTTCTTCATATTCTGACAAGTCAACTAAATGCTCGCGTGTTTGTGGAATATGAAGGAAACAAAGTAAAGACTGGTGAACGAGTACTTTTATTTATAAAATTGCAATTGCTGAAAACAGATGCTGACTCAGATGGTAAAATACCATTCCCACATGATTTAAGATTACTAATGTAGCAGATATGCTAGGTAGCATTAGGTTGGAACACCGTCATTGAGACACATCAGAATGGAGAAGTTGGAAATGGCAACCGACTGTGTAAAGAAACCCATTGTGTTAGATTCGTCGAGTTGTAGGGATGCAGAAGTTTCTCTTCAACACAAATTGTACAATAATACAGTCTGGATGTGATCAACACAGAGCGGGCCAACAGCAAATTTAAACACAAGGGAAATGAAAAATCATAAAGCATTATCATTATCAGCTTTATTTTAATATGTAAATGTTATGCCTGGAGGCATCGTGAGGTGAGCGTAGCGCATTAATGAACTGCAGAATTTTATTTNTACTTTTATTTATAAAATTGCAATTGCTGAAAACAGATGCTGACTCAGATGGTAAAACACCATTCCCACATGATTTAAGATTACTAATGTAGCAGATATGCTAGGTAGCATTAGGTTGGAACACCGTCATTGAGACACATCAGAATGGNCATTTTCGGCAGTCGCATTGAGAGTCTGCTACTATTATTGTTATATAGAGAACTATTAAAGGATCTTCTTCATATCCTGACAAGTCAACTAAATGCTCGCGTGTTTGTGGAATATGAAGGAAACAAAGTAAAGACTGGTGAACGAATACTTTTATTTATAAAATTGCAATTGCTGAAAACAGATGCTGACTCAGATGGTAAAATACCATTCCCACATGATTTAAGATTACTAATGTAGCAGATATGCTAGGTAGCATTAGGTTGGAACACCGTCATTGAGACACATCAGAATGCAGAAGTTGGAAATGGCAACCGACTGTGTAGAGAAACCCATTGTGTTAGATTCGTCGAGTTGTAGGGATGCAGAAGTTTCTCTTCAACACAAATTGTACAATAATACAGTCTGGATGTGATCAACACAGAGCGGGCCAACAGCAAATTTAAACACAAGGGAAATGAAAAATCATAAAGCATTATCATTATCAGCTTTTTTTTAATATGTAAATGTTATGCCTGGAGGCATCGTGAGGTGAGCGTAGCGCATTAATGAACTGCAGAATTTTATTTNTTTTAATATGTAAATGTTATGCCTGGAGGCATCGTGAGGTGAGCGTAGCGCATTAATGAACTGCAGAATTTTATTTTCAAACTTTCGTTCATATGCTACAGTCAAACCTTAATGCATGGCATTGGGCACTGGCCTAATATGAAGTGGCGGTAGAGCAAAGTGGTAAACACGACTCTCCCAAGAAAACCCACCGGCCATCGGCACTTCAGCAGCAGCATCCACCGCATTTACGACACACGAAAATCTTGACTCGGATTCAGCGTGGTTGGATCACAGGGTATCACATTCGGGAGCCAGCACGCTAATTGCGGCAGAAATATATACAGGTGTATCCTGAACTCCACACCAAAACGTGACATAATTCCTTATGCCAAGGGAGTTATAGCACCAACCAAAGATTCGCAGCTTTCAGTTATCAGTTCAATTGAACAAAACTCGTGAATTTGTTTTATGCAAAGTAATTTATAGCATTTCGAAATAAAAGAGTTTTAAATATTTATTTTCAAGGGTAAATGCATCCCTTAATAATCACGTAAGTCTATAATTATAATACGAAATATATTTCCTTCCTTGTTATGCATAAAGAATCTTATCACAACAATTTTACCTGCATGTACTTCGAAATTATTTTTATAGACCAATTTATATGCAATATTTGCAAAACAATTTTGAGAGGCGATTGGTTGTGGGAAATAAAGAATTGCACAATAGGACCTACAGTCGAACCCAATTCCTAAGGCATATCACCACCCTAAAAATTGAACTTATTAAGGTATATTTTACAAATATTNCTACAGTCGAACCCAATTCCTAAGGCATATCACCACCCTAAAAATTGAACTTATTAAGGTATATTTTACAAATATTGTAAAATTCGTGAAATTTTATTCTTATCCTTATAACAATATTTTATTTTAACGAGAGCGTAAATCTGTTAACAAGCCGTAATAAATACTAGTTATTAATTAAAATAATAGGTATGGCTACCTTGTAATTGCATACGTTTTTTTTATCATATTTTAAGGAATTTTAATGCTACGTCGTTTTTAGCATCGTTTTCCGTAAAAAGAAGCTCTGCGGTACAGATACAGTGCCTAGCACACAGGCACACATGTTAGAGGAGGGAAACTTTCATAACAGTTTGTTTATAAGTGTAAGATATCGATATTGTAATACACTGGCCAGAGAATTANCTACAGTCGAACCCAATTCCTAAGGCATATCACCACCCTAAAAATTGAACTTATTAAGGTATATTTTACAAATATCGTAAAATTCGTGAAATTTTATTCTTATCCTTATAACAATATTTTATTTTAACGAGAGCGTAAATCTGTTAACAAGCCGTAATAAATACTAGTTATTAATTAAAATAATAGGCATGGCTACCTTGTAATTGCATACGTTTTTTTTATCAGATTTTAAGGAATTTTAATGGTACGTCGTTTTTAGCATCGTTTTCCGTAAAAAGAAGCTCTGCGGTACAGATACAGCGCCTAGCACACAGGCACACATGTCAGAGGAGGGAAACTTTCATAACAGTTTGTTTATAAGTGTAAGATATCGATATTGTAATACACTGGCCAGAGAATTATAGGTATATTTAACGCTTTTTCCGAAATTTTGAAAATAAAGTCCCATTATAAACACTATTTTCAAAGTTGGCTATCGCCTTTAGGATCTGATCCACGCAGTTAGTTGTATTGTATATTTTTGTCCCATTTTCGATAAAGCAATCACCTTTCGAATGCTCCAAGTACAATTCTGTGCATCCTTTAGACTTAAGTACATATACATATCATATTGCTTGCTTACTTCCAAGAATATCAAGATTGGACGTTATTGAATTAAACAAAAGTCTTTGCAAGAGGCACGTTTGTGAAGTTCTTACTTAGCTTCTGAAGAAGAAACAAAGAACAACAAATACAGAGTATGCGACACTACAGTCACAGTGAACATGTAGTTTGTTTTCCGTTTGAGAAGGATCAAGGTTCGTAATATGGCCAACTTAACTTTCGCGGTAGGTGTCGTGCAGTGCTCAACTGCAAAGTACGCGCTACCACGGTGTGGCTTGTATGTTACGTTAACGATGTATTCATATTTTTCGTAATTATAATATCAGTTATTGTCCCCGGAAATGAGTATAAGCTAACAACCATACAACTCCTTTTGCAGTTTTGAGGAATTTTGTTAAGAAATGTTGTTAAGGAATGGATTAGACGACATACTCTGTATTATTCCTGGAAAGATACATATTTTGTTAAAACTTGGTGTTGGCGATTTTTCTTATTAATTTCATGTAAAGGTTGTTCACGATGAAGTGAGCACTATTTGAAACCAACTTTAGAAAAAAGTCACTGCTCCTACCTGCATGTATCTTAATCGGGCACACTGAGTGACATGCGCACTGTAAAGTTGGTAACGATGGAGGGAAAGTAGGTCCTTGTCTTAACGTCGAATGAAAAAAGTTAGGTTACCAATTGTGACAACTGAAATTATTTCTTTCGCCCTCTAATATTTTATTGCACCAAAGTGTTAAAAATGAGGAGATTTGTAACATATTTACATTTCTAATAATTACACCGACGGGTGAATAAAGTAATCAGGTCTATGACAATGTTAATTTTACAAAAGGCGGAGGAATACAGTACGTGCATACATGTAGATCTTAACCAGGGCTTTCCAAAGTGCTGGTTTTACCGTGAACAGCCTATAGAAATCTTTAATACAGGTAGGTAAAAGTATTTCACGCACATTATGCTTGTACATGCACGCGTAGAGAATGCATGAAATGACACGAGAAGTACCCAACAGTGTGGATAATAGAACATAAAAAAATCAACACGATCACACGACCTACGACTGCTCGCTGCCGAATTATCAGTACGCTTCACTGCGATCACTCTTGGTAGTCGGTGAACGTCTGTTCGCGTGCACAGTGTGGAAGATACAGGTGTGGAGCGAGTGTTCCCAGTGGACTGTTGTTCGACTACTGCTGTTGTGTGTGTGTTTGTGAACTGAGACGGTGGTTTGATATAATCTGTGTTGGAAAATGAATTCTTCATTCAAAATTCTGTTAGTGGTGTGTGCAAGAGAGAGAGTGCCTGGGGATACCTTTCCTTACAATTCCACAGCTGGTGATCTGCAACTTCTCCGTCCGCTGACGTAACAGACAACTGTATACCAAGTTTGCGACGAAACACTTCAAGAATTCTCAATATCTATATTCAGGTCGATAAATTGATCATGATAGTGAAAAAGGGTGGTTAGCTACCAATGAGAAGATATATTGCTTTAGGTTTAATTTTAGGTATATTTTTATGCCAAAGAAAATTGAAAGAACATTAAAACTTACAAAGCTGAAAATAATCTTTAATAGGTAGGTATTTCCGAAAAAAAATTTTATGTAGCTGCCTTGAGAGTCTAATTCCTTCAGTGTACCGTCATACTTACAAAATTTAATCAAGGCAAATAAAAACTGAATTTACGGTGCTGCTGTTGTAAAAAATCAACAACTTAAATGAAGAAAGGGAATTTAATGCTTGTTGAGTCCTCCGTGCCAATTGAACTCTCACTTAACTAACTTGACGGTAATATTAACGGGTTTCAAAACGATCCAAAATCAAAATTACAATAAGAAAATAATTGCGTCTCGCAGCTTAAACAGCTCCAAAACCAAGATGAGGTTAATAATCACACAATTTTATTCAATTGAGTCCGTTGGAAATTTTCTTCGGTGAAAGCTGCAGTCAGCTAGCATGTGGACCACTGGTTTTAAGTCCCGATTAAAAATAAAAACCTATGTCTACAATGTTTAGAAATCAAGTTAAATATGCTTAACAGTTCTGGAAACTACACAAAAATTATATTGAACACGTTCCCTAGGTCCCTCCGGCCTTTACTAAAATTGGCGTCACCTTACGTGCCGATGAGTTTCATGGCGCCTGGCGCATGTAAGCACTAAAAATTATTATTTGCTTAAAGTCTAGGCCCTCTTTTTTAACCTTGCCTCACATTTTTAACTCACTTTTGCGTCTGAAAATATTGTACTATCTTACGATGGCGCTGGTGAATATTTTGACGTATAACCAGCGTAAAAAAATTGCGTCCATCATTCTTTGCAAAACCTACCAGAAGCACCATTTCCGGCATACCCGTTATCAGCAGCTAAAATATGGCATCACTTTCGGTACAAAATACTTAATGAAAAATAAAAGAAAGTTTATTAAATAAAAAAATTACAACTGAAAAAGTGTTAATTACATTCCAAAAATAATAAAAATATCTTAGGAATAGAATATTTTATCAAATATCAACATTTAAATTTTAAGTAAAAATTTTATTAAGGTCGTAGAATAATTAATAACATGGATGTGTATAAATATAATTTAAAATTACGCTAAATTACATGAATAATCATTAATGCTATGAATGAAATTATGTCAAAATATAATCAAATGAAGAAAACAAGAACCAAAACAGAATAAATGTCAATATTTACTGAAAACGTATATTATTATCATTACCTCTGTAGTAAACTTACTACACGAGGCCCACTTGGCTGACGATGTCCGATAGATGATGAAGAATAGCTGAAATCACACTGCTGTGTGAACGTGGAAGCAATAAGCTACCACGCGGTTCTGTCACTCACTTCACTCATAAGTGACACATCGCTGCTGGTGCACAGGTAGAGAAGAAGCTACAAGGACAGGCGTGTTTTGAGAGCGGCTGTTAGCAATTCCAGAATTACCTAATAACATCTGGATAGTCCATTGTTAATTAAATCTTTACTTTGCGAGTCATGTTCCCATAAACGTCAGAGTATACATATATGTATTTAGTTATAGGCTGTTCAAGGCAAAGTGAGCACTTCTGAGGCCCTGGTTACTTTTTCCTTTAATCCATTTTTTAATTCTTTAACCACCTTTTTAAATAAATATTGCTTTGTAAGTAATAAACGCAGTGTGTATATTCCACCGCAGTGTGAAGTTAACGTCTAAGGCTACCATAAAATATATTTGACTATTATTCCAAATAAGAGGGCTTTCCAAAGTGCTCACTTTACCGTGACCAGCCTATAATAATGTTTACTCTTTGTTACTGTGTGTGCGACATTTTGACACGGCTTAATTTTGTTGGCTATAAATTCTCCATGTGATCGGTCAGTAATCTTGTCAACACCGAGTGGAGAATGAATTACGTATTATATTATGCCGCTAGCTACTGGTGGACAATGGTTCAAGTACTCCCCACTCTTTCATCCATCTTCAGTATAGACCCTATTTTGTCCGTGGTGAGAATAATATCGCATACTTTCATCTGCTTACTCAGATCAAGTGAATTATTTTCTCTAAGGCAGCTAATAGCAATTTTTTTTAGATTTTGAAGAAATTTTGTTTCCTAATATATTGATGACGACTTCATAAAAATATAGAATAATTTGAAAAATAACATCCATGAAATTTATTTTAAAGCAAAAGTATATAAAAATTTACTTAAAATGTTTATTTGTACAAATTTCAATAATTTATTAATTCAAAGTTTAGTTTCAGCTGAAGTGTGTATTAAAGTGGCAGTAAATGTATGCTGCATTTTGATTTAGTTCACCTGCAGTAAAGTTTGTTTGGCTTTGAAGTATTTTGACTTAAAAAATGTATCTCGAAAGTCAAAATTGAAATACGGACGAACGACATATTATTTTCCCAAAAATATTCTTCTTGATATTTTGTTAAAGCAAGTAATTATTTTGAGATGTTACTTGCCGTACTATTTTCTTTCATTTTAAAATGTTTACAAAAAAAATAATTATATAGAAAATCAAATTTTTTGTAACTCATTTCATTCTCTTTTGTAAAGTATTTTTCTTCCTTTCTTATACTTTTTCCCGTGTCCATTATTTCATGCTACAACGAAAAAGGGGTGTAATTTGCTAAATAAAATAATTAATATTTTAGCCTCTTGAACGCTGTTAAAGAAACTATGCTTATCGAGAGAGAGGACCATTCCCGTAACAGCGTTTGTGTACAAAGTGAAGCGCGCTTTCTCGAGTGGCGCTAACTTTAAGCATGCTACCTTACCAAGAGTTAGAGGATAACTGCAGCATCGGTGACTTTGAAGATGCAATATTTGCGGGGAAAGGTCAAACCAGGAAAGGTTAACCAAGATTTTATGATGACAATGGAATTGCTGTAAAATTACTTGAGATTGGTTTTAATTACACAAGCTGTTATGTAAAAACAGTTTTTATGCTAAAAACTACATACACTTTCACACAAATAAAAGACTCTAATATGAATTANGCTGTTATGTAAAAACAGTTTTTATGCTAAAAACTACATACACTTTCACACAAATAAAAGACTCTAATATGAATTAAAAAAAAACAGAACTGTAGTGACTAAAATTATGTTGCGAGCATCGTAGGCAAAATACAATTCTNAGATTGGTTTTAATTACACAAGCTGTTATGTAAAAACAGTTTTTATGCTAAAAACTACATACACTTTCACACAAATAAAAGACTCTAATATGAATTTAAAAAAAACAGAACTGTAGTGACTAAAATTATGTTGCGAGCATCGTAGGCAAAATACAATTCTACCTACATAATAAACTCCAGCGCGATCCTTCGCTTACCCTCTTTAGCGAAACGTTCAATAACTTTTTCAACATCAATATTTATACCACGGTTAACAAATAACAGAAACAGGCCATTCAACCTTTCCTCTGCCATTCGTGTTCGTTGCCATTATTTTACAAGTTGTAGGCTGCTGAAAACGTGAACCGCATTTCGTCATAGCATAGACTTGACAGAAGTGGGCCGTGATTATCAGCAATAGCAATGTGTGGCTCTGTGGCTGTTATAAATCCAAACGACTTACATTTCTCGGGTGGGNGGGGGGGGAGGGCACTTGCCCTAGGTGAGCTCCCCCCCCCCTTCACCACCCTGGATCCACCTATGATACTAGGAGAAATGTAGACTTTAAGCAGGGCTTCCAAAATTGCTCACTTCACCGTGGACAGCTTATAAAGTATTTACTATGCTAGAGTAGCAGATACTTAGGACAACAAGTGACCGCGATGGGAATAAGTTGGCAGCCAGTGTAAGTGTGTGCAGAGCTGAGCATTACTCGTGTTCATACTGTTGTAAGTTCAGGTGCGTCATCCAGTAGGAATTGTTGCTCGCGAGCAACGGAAATAAGGCTGTCACTTGAACCACACAGCTCGCTCCGACAAGCGACAAGTGATACACATCACGCCCGACATGACAATCCAATCCGAACTGACGATTAAACACAAGACGCTTCTGACGCCAGCACGACGAAAACTTGTACACGATCATTTGGGATTTAATTTTTTTTTCTTTTTTGTAGTGTCGTACAGCAGGACAGACAGGGTGCACGGCGAAGTACAAGAAAATATTTCGACTAAATTTCCCTACGGTGAAAAATTTGCATCTTGCAAGGGAAAAATTATTTACTGCCTACCACGTAAAATTAAACTCACAGAATTGAGATTAATAACTTGTGCTATAGCGTAATATCTGCACTATTTTTCAGCGACACGGTGTCTTAAAATTTAACTTTGTGCACTGTATTTGAAACTAGTTTAATCTACAGGATGTCCCAATAAAATGTACTCGCCCGTAGAGGGGATATAATGCTGTTAATTGCTTTTGATGTCCTGCCGTGACTCGTGTACGTTCATTTGTTTTATGCGATTGTACTCTGCGTTAATATTGTTCATTTCCATCATTACACACGTACCTTTGTTACTAACACGTCATTTATCGCAATTCCATAAGGGAGAACATTTTAATGGGACATGCTGTATAAGCGCCCTGTAGGTAAATGATGCCGAAAAAACCTGAACTTCGTATAAAAAGTCTTGCTGCGTATTCAAGCAGTCACATTTATGTTTTCTGTCGTACCATCGTTGCCCCTTTTGTCGTATCATGTCGTGCTTGTCGTAGCTACGTAACTCCAGCGTGATATGAACCATAGGCCTAAAGCAGCAAGGCAGGACGATCCAGTGATGGTTTCCTGTTGCCTTCGGCAATATAGATGTGAGGCAGATCCATTGACAACTTGAAAATTCGCAACGTAGAGAGCGGAAATGAAACTACAATTCCCTGCGTGAGAGGCAACAATTCTACCAACTTCGCCTTTAATGTGGTATTGTGGTTGGTATGCTTTGTGATATAAATAAAAAACATGGACACAATAAATGAAATCAGTTTTACAATATTTAAACTTTATTTGCTGAACTGGTTTGAAATGTAACCTGTTTGATACATTTCGTATTTCACAATACACTTTATTACAGGACGGTTTGCGGCAATTATTGAAATTGCATTTAAACGTTCAAAAATAATTTAATTCAAAACACGTTTAGTTCTCTTGAAATGTTCTGATGCGTCGCATTTCGAGCTTTCGACGATTTCGTACAACAAAATTATGACATCCAATTTTTTTTTTCTTATAAGTGAATTAAGGTACTACGGTTATTTTCAAACATTCAAATTAATTCGAGAAAATCTGCCAGCAAATAAAACAAATACTCTTGTAAAAGTACATCAAAATTAAAAATTTAAAGTGGACTTGATAAATACTTGTGACACATATTACTTAATTTTATGTAATAAAATTATTCTGTTGGGGTCACCAAAAGAAGATTACACATATTTCCAATTTTTGAGAAGGTTTTTTTGTAGCAACTTCTAAGAAGCATTAATTATTTTTAATTGGGTAAAATTTACATTTCAATGAAAAGACAAACATTAGCTAATACCTGTAGATAAAGTGTCTTCCTATAATATTCTAATATCTATAACGTAGCACATAATAACTTTTTGTAAAATAAATTACAATTTAATAATTTGCAGCAGGAAATTATTGCTTACGAAATAAGTATATTATAATCACTATTCAGAAAACCATCGTCTTATACCAGCTACCTTCTAATACTAATATTTCTCAGTATTACTTTCTTATGTTACAAATAGCTTGTTAAAATTATCATAGCAGTATTAAATACAATAAATAAAATTATAAATGAATGCTGTGCACTGAGTTTTTACTAGTAGCTACAAACATTTTTTGTTCAAGCTCTATGACAAAAAAGAAATTTCAAATGTGGCAACTTTACTAATGTAAATCGCCATCAAGCGACACAGCGACCTGTCAAATGCGATAGATTAACTTTAGTAGCATTTGTGATCGATATTTATGATTTGCCGAAACTGCTCATAAAAAAAAAGTTCTGAACAGTTCTTCATGTGTTTTCTTCGTGTAATATTCCCGACACCCGGGCTGATTGTTTTCACATTGATGACTTCAAATACAATGGTGGAAAATTCCACACACATAGCGTTACTTTATATTTGGCTACCGCTCAAAGTAGTTTACAGATAACTTAACTCTCATTTCAAACACTCACAGTCACAGTTACCAATAAATATATGTATGAGGTAATCTCGTTATGAAAAAAATTGTATGTTTCATTCGCCGTTAAATTTGAACAACTCCTATTCTTTGAATATGTTGTAATAAATGCCCTGGGTAACAAATATTAAATTCCTATAAAAGTAAGGTTATTAATGGGTAGCTTTTAGAAAGCCACAAATGGTCGTTATTAATAAGTCATTAAATGCGTGCGAAATTATTTCCGCACTGAGTCCATGACGGTGAGATGAACGTGGTCTTCAGTTCTTGTAATTTCTGTCTTTAATAAACATTAGGATTCATTAAAATATCAAACGTTCGTTATATTTAATCTTCGTGAATATGTCACGGATTCTTCACTTAACATCAGATTTGAGGTAAAATGCTGAAAACACCCGCGACCCGATTTCCACTTTTTTATTTAGCGAGGTGTATCCCAAACGTTACGAATCAAACCTGTACGAATACCCGGCCAAGTGTTATTCAGTCTGGCAATACAAGAAACGGCAGGGTTACCAAAATATAGAATCTTTACTAAAAGACAAGAAAACACTTGCTAAGGTTTGATGACGAGATTTTAATCTGCTGTGTACTTGTAGACGGGTGAAGCTACGATTGCTAATTTTACTGCTGCAAAGCTGTTGAAACCAGTTCGCATCTTGTTTGGGCCTGACATCGTGTTGTTCAAAGTTTTTATTCTAAAAAAAATGAACAAAGTTTTATTTTTAACAAATATGATTCACCCCAGAAAACCTAGGTTTATGCTGAGTCCTCGAGCTTTACCAAGACTTCCTTGTTTATGATGAATAAGTATTATTCAAGTAAAAAAATACCTTACAGTGCAAAAATTACTCTGGCCAAAAATCTTAGGTTCATACTGAATCCAAGCTATTACACCAAAATCCTAGTTTGTGATTAACTGTGTTCCACCGAAAAAAAATCTGTTTGTATAGAACAAGTGTGGCTCACTAAAAATGTTTACCGTAATACTTAAAAATACGTGTTTTAGTTACTCAAGGCTTTATGCTTAACACTGGGGCTCTCTTCCAATTTGTTTTCAGTTTAGTTTTCTGTAGTTTGTATTTTGCATTTTGTAAGGTTACAGTCGGAAAATCGCAACATTCAATTGTCTAGCATGCCAAGCTACTATTATTTGGTTGGGTCATGATTTGAAAATTAAAACTCCACGAAGTTTTTATTAGAGGGATGTTTGAAATGTTTAATCAATAAAATAAAACAATTATAACGTGAAGTTGTCACCAAACAATAACTTTGTCATGAGAAAATTACTATTTTAAGAATATTTCGGTAACACTTAGTGAAATATTTATTGCTAGTAGGAAACGCGTTAGTTTATTCCAATATTCTCGCCTGTAAGTGTATTTAAAAATTTCAAACAAAACTAATAAGGCGGAGATTTGGTATCTCGTTTTTGGGAATTTGTCAGCTTCGTAGCTGACACAACGCAAAACGCAAATTACACAAATACGTAATCGATTTTGTTTACAAAAAGTGCCAACTGGAACACAGCCTCAGTTTGGGCTTAGTTGAAAAGTAAAACGCCGCTGTCAGATATGTGCTTGTGGATTTACTGCGAGGGTAGCTCCAGTTCTGCAAACTTCTGTCGACAGCCACCACGTTCACAAGTACACTGCAGGTCGAAGTCATGGGGTCGCGCCGCACGTTTCAGGATCACAAGTGGTTGTTGCCAACCTGCGAGATGTTTGTCCGCCTCACTCCGCATTTTTCCGCCGGCCGTTGTTCTTCTGTGTCTTGTCGAGTTCCACATGGACCGCCTCCTTGAGCATCCCCCACAAGGTGTCCCTGTCCAGGACGAACAACTTCTCTCCCTTGCCGAGCTTGGAGGCTTCAGAGGTTGGCAAATCTGCCTTGTCGACTCCCCGCCTCTCCTTGTTGACGACGTGCGCTGTGGGCGGGTCCCCCGTCACTCCACTCCCGCCTGACTTCTTCACTTCGTTCTGCGATCTAATCGGCGTGTCTTGCTGAAGCAGCATGCTCGTCTTGTTCAGCTTCAAACTCGTCTTGAACTCCTCGCTGATGTTCGCCGAGCCTGTCTGCTGGTTGAGTTGGTAGCTCTGGTTACCTCCTCCCACGGGCGTGTCCACAATTGTGGAGTCATTGCGTGCGCTCTTCGCCGAGCCTCGGGTGAAGTTCACTCCCGCTGCACGTGTGATGTTGGCGTGTGTGCCTCCCCGTGAAGGCTTGCTCGGCGTAGAGTTGTGCTTCGTGACTTCGCGAGGATTCTGCTGGTAGGTCGGTGCAGTCTTCCGTGGTGACTTGCCGCTGGTTGATGGGCACACACGACCGCATTCACACACGTCGGAGAAGTTGGAGCTCAACTGAGGCTCTCCTGCGGGGAAACAAATTTCATCTAATCAACATATTTTATAATGTCACAATAAACATAAATAAAGTGAGTAAAGATATTTGGGTGGCTCTTAATATCGAGGTCTTGGGAGCCGATGAGCGTGAAGTGAGGTGAGTATGGAGCAGTGCAGGGGAACGCATGGGCGGAGGAAACTAGATATACTCGAGAAAACCCGCTGACCAGCGGCATGGTCCCGGCACGATCCCTGCTTGCGAAAATCCGGGAGTGATCCAGCAGAAACCCGGCAGGGAATGGAAGGGAGGCGAGCATTCCTACCGCTCAGCCACCGCGGCCCCGTTTTGTATTCACAGTACGTATACAACATAAGCAAATATATCTGCATGGAAAAAGTCACGTGCTTATGTTTCAGGTTTGTGGAAAAAGCATTGATTTGCGACAGTCAATTAAATATTTTAATTCACTGTCAATTACTATAAATTAAAAGTTCCGTGATATTATAAATAAATTATGTTAAGTGGGAGAGTCATGTATGAAACTCAAAAAATTATTTTTAAGCAAGTGTTAAAGAAAACGTATAGGGCCTGTGTGGGCCAGATGCGGATGATGATAAGAGGAGCTTGCTGTCATATTCAAGGGACAGCCTAATTTCTCGATCAACTTGGTTGAAGTGAGATGAAGAACACCAGAGAAATTGTGGGTTGGGAGCTAAATCATTCGCCATGTGAATCTAATCAGGAACATTTCGTCGTCCACTGAAGGTTGGGAATAGACCAACGATGTCATAAATGGGGAGCGATAAAGGCCACATTTCCGAGCGCATAAAGTGCGCCATCGCTTCTACGCACAATTCTCTGAACTGGCGTGCATTGTTCTCGTTGTGTCGCGTATACCTATGGGGCTTTAAGCAATGACCCTAACATTATTTTGGAAAACAAAGTTACTTACCGGCTTCTATCGTACTCTGGAGATCCAAAAAAAACTGGCATAGGCGTGCGTATGCAAAAAACAGAGGTATGGAAACAATCAGAGTAACGCGATGTGGTCGGCAGCGCCTATATAAGACAACAAGTGTCTGACAAAGTTGCTAGATCGGTTACTGCTGCTACAATGGCAGGTTATCAAGATTAAAGTGAGTTCGAACGTGGTGTTTTAGTCGGCACCCGAGAGATGGGACATAGCATCTCCGAGGTAGCGATAAAANAGATTAAAGTGAGTTCGAACGTGGTGTTTTAGTCGGCACCCGAGAGATGGGACATAGCATCTCCGAGGTAGCGATAAAATTTGAATTTTCGCGTACGGCCATTTCACGAGTGTACCGTGAATATCGGGAATCCGGTAAAACATCAAATATTCGACATCGCTGCGGCCGGAAAAAGATCGTCAACGAACGGGACAAACGACGACTGACAAGAATCATTAAACGTGACAGACGTGCAACCCGTTCTCAAATTGGCGCAGATTTCAATGCTGGGGCATGAACAAGGGCCAGCGTGCGAACTATTCAACGGACCAGCATTGATATGGGCTTTCGGAGCCGAAGACCCAATCGTGTACTGTTGTTGACTGAACGACACAAAGCTTTACGCCTCGTCTGGGTCCGCCAACACCGCCATTGGACTGTTGATGAGTGGAAACACGTTGCATGGTCTGACGAGTCTCGTTTCCAATTGTATCGGGCGAATGGACGTGTACGGTTATGGAGACATCCTCTTGAATCCATGGACCCTACATGTCAACAGGGGACTGTTCAAACTGGTGGAGGCTCTGTCGTGGTATGGGGCGTGTGCAGTTGGCGTGAAATGGGACCCCTGATACGTCTAGATACGACTCTGACAGGTGACAGATACGTAAGCATCCTGTCCGATCACCTGCAACCATTCATGTCCATTGTGCATTCCGACGGACGTGGACAATTCCAGCAGGACAATGCTACACCCCACACGTCGAGAGTTGCTGCTGAGTGGCTCTAGGAACACTCTTCTGACTTTAGACACTTCCATTGACCACCTAAATCACCAGACATGAACATTATTGAGCATATCTGGGATGCCTTACACCGTGCTGTTCAGAAGAGATCTCCACCGCCTCGCACTCCTATGGATTTGTGGTAGCCCTGCAGGATTCATGGTGTGAATTGCCTTCCTGCATACCTCCAGACATTAGTCTAGTCCATGCCACGTCGTCTTGCAGCACTTCTGCGTGCTCGCGGGGGCCCTACATGATATTAGGCTGGTGTACCAGTTTTTTTGGCTCTTCTGTGTATTTTCACTCTTACCCGGGTAGTATATTTTAAGATACAGCAGTCTGAGATAATAGTTTTAAACGATGTTGGAGGACTGCAAAATAATATGTGAAGCATGCGAGATATCTTGAAAGTACCATTTCGCTTTCGTATACTCGTAGTGTGTGTGTGTGTGAGTTACTTTGGTGGACATATTTTGGTCATATTTCGGACACATTTGAATAGTTTCGTAAAAAACATATTTCCATTATGTTGTAAATCGTTTTAAGCACCAAGTAGGCGACCGCCTTAAGGAATCATTCCAAAATTCGCCTGAAGCAATNATTATGTTGTAAATCGTTTTAAGCACCAAGTAGGCGACCGCCTTAAGGAATCATTCCAAAATTCGCCTGAAGCAATTGCGGGAAAACGTGGAAAATCTAAGTCTGGACGGCCGGGTCGGGAATTGAACCCGTGCCCTCTCGAATGCGATTTCATTTTATACCACCTCAGAGAGACAATGGTTGCTGCTGGGAAGGATGTCGCTACAGCACAGCTGGACCAGGGTTTTGGCGAAGAGAGAAATGAGAGAATTGGGCAATGCTCTAGGCTCCCACAAACTTGACGCTTGAACTTCCTTATAGAGTGTTTGATGTACATGTTTTCCACCGAAACTACTAAATTTGTGTCCAATGTGCTCATATACGAAAATAACACACACTTCAGACGAGGACTATTGAGTACTTTAAAAACTTCACGCACATTAGAAACACCATCTAAGAGTACTCCAAAATGCCTAAAAAAAACGGGTTTTCAAAGCACTGTATTTCAAAATATACGCATCAGATACACACAAAACCACTCATTGGACCTGCACTGAGCCTTCCTACAGACTTTCCATCAATAAAATACTAAGGGTGACCGCTGAAAGTCTTATAGTTACACGCAGCAGCATGAGAACACAGTACGCTAGTTCAGAGCCTTGCGCTTAGTGGCGATGGTACACTTAATGCGCGAGGCAGTGTCGACCTTATCCCTCTCGCGCGTCTCGTCCTGAAATGCGGAAAAAAGCTTCAGGTAGGCGGGAGCTTACTATTAACTTTAATTATATTTCACGTGCTTATGAAAGCCCACATACACTGATTTTGCAAGGAAATATTTCACCATACTGACTTATTTCTGCCGAACTCTGTCATGTGTTGTACTGGTGTATATGCAATTGCAGAGGATATTCAGTCTGGCAAAATATATGATCAGAAAGTTGTCATGAAACCGTTATCTAGGAATACCTTTTCTTTATTTTTTATGTTAGCTTGCATAACCTACCTTTTTTNAAAGTTGTCATGAAACCGTTATCTAGGAATACCTTTTCTTTATTTTTTATGTTAGCTTGCATAACCTACCTTTTTTTCAGTTCACGTATTTTGCTTTAATTTATGTCACACATACTTTTAACAGCTCGCTTCAGCACGATTGAGGGCNTTTTTTCAGTTCACGTATTTTGCTTTAATTTATGTCACACATACTTTTAACAGCTCGCTTCAGCACGATTGAGGGCTTAAGGACAGACCCATGGTTCGGTTTGAGGGGGGAGGGGGCATAAAGCTTGCTCCATTCTCCACTTCAATATTACTTCTTGAAGTTTATTTTTAGGTAACGTCAAAGTTAGCTTTTTAATAAATGTCCCAGATATATTTCAGACAACTGATTAAGCCGTCGGTTCCAATTATACGAGTATGTGTCAGGGTGCATTTTTTTTACAAACACCCAGTGAGTTATGGCTATAACTGAACGGCCTGCCTGATCACACCTTCAAACATTGAACCAGAGAACGAGAGGGATTGCAATAATAACACCTTGCGAAAGACAGTTGCAGAAACCTCTTCCACCGGCCAGTAAACGGGACCGAAAATATCAAACAACGTGCCCTATATATGCCAACGTAACACTGGGAGCGGCGTCTTTTGTCATCGGTGCAGCGGACCAAGAGGACGTGGAGATGGGTGTGTCCGGCCGTCGTTAACCGCCTCCTAGAATCAGCCTACGCCAACATGAACAATGTGGGGACTTTCCTATTGGATGGTAATAGTAGTGGGGTGTGGTAATAAAACTTATTATAATTAATTAGCATTTTGGTATTACGTTTAAGCTCCCCCGATCAATAGTCACGTAAATAGTTATTGTATAATCCTCATGTTCAATGAACCCCATCTTATACTGTTGTGCTCTACCTAATCATGAGACTCATTATTTAACTATGCCCATAGTCCCTTTCAGAGAAGAATTACCGTAAAATTAAATCCATAACAATATTTTTATAATACATGTGTGTATATTTCATATATATATATATACATATATATATATATATATATATATACACAAGGTCTTGTGCATGGCAAAAAGCTCTTCCGATGCCTTTTCAAATGGCTGGTTCCGCCCCTCCTTGAATCTAAATCGATGTGCAAATGGAGCAAGAAGGAATGTGATGGTGGGGGGAAAAGAATGCGGTGATGAAAACCCCGCAAGAAAAGAGCAACGTCTGCCATGTTCCCCAGACGCGAGGTCTTGCCGCGGATATGAATGAGGTGGGGAGGGGAGGAATATACGTTTTGAACAATATCATAGGCCTATATATCCTGCCAGGTCAGTGTGTACCCCGGCTCAGTCTAATGGGTACTCCGACATGCATTAGTCGCTAAGTCTGCTAAGGGGGCTGAAGTGCTTCGCAGGACTAGACCACCAAACACCTGGGCCACTTGTAATTACAGGAAAGGAGGCGAGAGGTGCACATCGTAGTATAGCAGGGCTGTTGAGGCTATGGTCGCAATAGGAGACACGACACTCATCACGAAGCGAGTACGGCTCAAGAGCTGTAAAGAACACAGAGTAGAGAGATTAGGGCGGCTCTTAAAATATAGGCCTTGAGAGTCGATGAGGGTGAAGTGAGATGAGGACGGATTAACGATGGAATGCAAGGGCGGAGGAAACGGGAGATCTCCGAGAGAACACTCCGGCCAGCGGCATCGTCCGGCACGATTCCCTCGTGCGAAAATCCGGGAGCGACACCGCCGGGAAACGAACCCGGTTCACCTTGTTGGGAGGCGAGCAGTCTAACCACTACCGGGGCCCCAAGGACACAAAAACTAGTGCCTATAGAGTGGTTTAATGGTAAATAAAAGCTGCGACAGTATCCGCCAGGATTAAACTGTATTAATTAATGACCTGGACTCGGTGACTGAGGAATTAATTTAAGAGGGCGTGGTAAGTCAACTGACGCTGAACACGTTAATTGAAGTTCGCAGGTTTCTGGAAGCCAAAATAAAAAAATCAAGAAATGTCAATCATAAATAACAGTCTATACCTACTTTGTTTGCAAATAGTTTTACGGAATCATACATTCTTTCAGCGCGATTTGTTACGCTGCAGTAAAACGTGCCAATTTACGGAGAAAGAAATAGCTCGACAGTAATGCATCACGATGGTGAAATACTTTGTCACGAAGTTAGTGAAAAAATATTATCTAGGGTATACAGCTTCTTAGTTTTTCTTTATTCGCTTCCAAACACCTGTAGATTTTTGTCAATGCTTTAAGTGTTTATGTATGTACCACGCCCTCTTAAGATAAGCATGCCAGGAAATGGAAAGTGAGATGGCTGTCAACTGCGGCCAATCAGGAGGTGGCTGTGAGGGGCGGCTCACCGGCGTCGATGGAGCCGAACCAGGTGATGACGTCGTCGTCGGTGACGTCAGCGAGCAGCGGGCTGCTGCGGCGAGTGTGGAAGAAGGTCTCTGCGCCGAGGTCAGGTCGACCTGCTGGGTGCACTCGCGCGAAGGCGGGTCGCAGAGAGCTGACGGCGAAGTCTCTTCTCACACTGTAGCGCAGGCACACCGCGCACCTGCTGCTCACCTGCAGACCACGCACGCCACGCTCACTACACCTCTGCGACCACTGCTCTGTCCTACGTTCACCTCTGAGTTACAGAAAACTCCTAGCTTAGTCTTGTAGCTACTCTAGCCCCACATATGTGCTATACACAATCAGAAAACACTCCCCAATGCACACATGTTTTCGTACAGTCCATGTCACCCATTAAGATCTATGATTAACTAATATGTCCTAGGTTAAGAATGAATATCTTTTGGATCATAAATAAAAACTCCTAGATTAGTGTATTAACTATTGTATGTATGCATAACTCGATACAGAACCAGGAATCACTTCCCAACATGCAGATTCACACAGCTCATGTCACGGCGAACTTTCTGCATATCACAGGCGTATGCTAGATCAAGGCTGGACAACCTGTGAATCACTCACTCTACTGGTTAGTGTATTGATTACTTTAGACCCGCATAACTTCATACAGAACCAGGAATCGCTTCCTATCACATAAATTCACACAGCCGATATCACTCATGAAACACCTGTGATTCACTGCTAAATCTCAGGTTTAGGTTGGACATCTCTAAGTCAACGAAAAACCCTATGTTTTTATAATAATTTCTCTCAATAAACATAACTCGATAGATAAGCAGGAATCACTTCCCAACACATCCACGACTTCACACAGCTTATGTCGCCCATTAAGACCTGTGATTCGATAGTGAAACCTGTAGTAAAGGCTGAACAGCAATAAATTGTCCCAAAACCCCACGTCCGTTTAGTAGCCACTGTAGACGTGCATAACGTGAAAAGCTCTGTTTTTCGCTGGTGAATCCTATTTATGGCTGGAGTAAGGCCGGACACCTGTGTGTAGCCCAAAATCCTAGGTTATTATAGTAAATACTGTCGCTATACATGACTGGATACATCATTAGGATTCACTTGAAAACACATTCACGACTCCACACAGCCCATGACACCCTTTAACCTATGTGATTCACACGTAAATATTAATTAAAACTATTAAAACTAAAAACCTGCGTGTCACTTAAAATCCGTAGGTTAGTGTAATAACTAGTGTGGCCCCACATAACGGCATATAGAACAAGGAATCTCTAGCACCATCGTGATCCATCGTTTGTTTAAGGAGAGGCGTGACAGATTTTGCCGGAACTTAATTGTTGAGGTCTTCAGCACTGATGTAAGTCAACTGATGTGGATACGGAGTAGTGACAGGGCGCAATGTCAGGGGAAATGAAAGGACCCCGAGAAACCCCATCGGATAATGGCAGTGTACGCTGCGTTTCCCATACGCTACAATCGGGGAGTACGCTACTGGGAGTCGAACACCATTAGTTGTGGTGAGATGTCAGGGGTCTGACCACTACACCACCACGGCCTCTAATAGATAAATGGTGACCACATTTAAACAAACTGATTATTATACTTTAGTGTTGCTCATGCTTGAAAAGTTACATTGCTAGATAAATGTGAATATACTCAATCTAAGAAAGAAATTCAACCAGGGAATCACATCTCAAGATTACTTGTTGGCCATGCATGTACCTTACGCCAACGTTGGACCTCTGTGATGCACCTAGCAATTGTAAGTTATAAGAATATTCCAATTATTTTGAGAGTCCTAGTGCCTGTAACTGACAAATCTAGTTTTCAACCAATTAATGAAGACAATCTGCTCAATAGGCAACACCTTAAAATTTGTTCTGGCTGCCATGATAATGCTGATCCTGTGTGATACTCAGAGCGTTCCTAGTTGCAGCTGCTTATTTTCTATCAGTTACATTTCGAGTCAGAGTATGAGGCACAGGTTAATGCTGGCCTTCTCAAAGTAGCCCCAGAAAATATTAGGTTCGACATAGTTGACTTCAATTGATAACATTGAAAATAGAAGACCCAATTTTTTTTTTCGTACTGCCCGACAGATCAACAAAAGTAACACCACTTACCAGTTTTCATACACATTCTGCTGCCTTGAGTAGGTGAAACTGTTTCTTATATATGGCGTTAGCTATGCACTGCCATAAACAAAGTGGGTCCCAGAGTAAAGATGCAAAAATGGGCTTCAAGACTTGTTTTAATCTTTAAGTGGCCAGTTCACCCACACTGAGAAAAAGGCTTTGTTAAAGTTTGGCAAAACTAAATTAATTGTTCGTGTAAGAGCAATTAAATATTTTGTTGCTGAAACCAAATATTTTGTTGATCATATTTGGTTAACCGAAACTTGCAAGATTTGGTTGGTCCAACTAAAGATCTGTACGGATCTACGTGCATTAAACAGTTTCGGTTATCATAAAAAAAAAGTGAGAGCACGAACGAGTTTTGAACCCACAAATTGTACGCCCAAACAATTCGCCTCCACAACCTTGGCTGACGTGACTACTTACGTAGTTGGAATGTTTGTAAATACATACTTTTGTAACATAGGACATGTACGTAAACATACATTTTCAAGTTTTACATATTTTAATTTTATTTAATGTTGAAATTGTTTCATTGGGATTGTTTGTACAGTTATTAAGCATCAATAAATGCACAAACAAACACTGCTGCTATCGTATTTGTCACCCAAACTACAAATATACTCTCTAACCGTATTTTTGGACGAAGGAAATCAAATGCCCCGATCAACCTACGGCCAACCAATTAAATGTCATTTCTCGACCAAGTAGATTTTGTTGATGCAACAAATTCTGTAATAATTAACATCAGATTGTTTCAGGTAACCAATTGCTTTAGTCACTCCATAAGAAATATTGATTTGACTCTACCATGATATTTATAATGTTGAGAGTAACCACGCCGATTAGTTTAACGTACTTGTAAAATAGTTGTGGGTACCAAATACATCTAGATCATGTTTGAACAACCGAATAATTGTACACGCAATACGTCAGTCTTTAAATTACACATAAGCTGCAGGGTGATTGGCGGAATATTCATACTGTTGGCCAGGGCTGTTCAATTCTGCTCAATAAAATATTTTTAAATTATCTATCTGGTTCAAAAGAAGGAATGCAGATGTCTGGAGATGCAGTTAGTTGAGTGAACGAAATATTGTTAATTGTAAAGAATGTGTTTGTCATGGAGGCATTGAGGGTAGAGCAGTACTCACGTTGGCAAGCACGAACCAGATGTTGTCGTGGAGCGAGCCGTGGTGCACGTGAGTCATCTTCCCAGAGCTGTCCAGCACCGCGGGGCTGACAGAGTCGAGCCGGAACCCGGAGAACAAGGTCACCTCCAGACGCAGGACTCCAGACGGCGTAGCCCCCTTCCACCTGCCACAGCACACGTCACTACCCCACAGCAGCTCAGCACACACAACTGGCGACAGTGACTCTCTAACTGCGGACCCTGGCTACGTCCTAGGCGTTCCGCAAAACTTTTTTTTTCAGGTGTGGGGCGGCGGTTGTGAACTTCTAAAGCAAGGGCTGTAAAACTTTCCAGCTGAAATACAACAGCAGATGTGAACATTTGTAGTTCTTATTTTAGTATTTATTCTAACTGTTTTGTTTTACCGTGTTTTTTGACCTAATTTCTCATTTTACTAATAACTAACTATATTTCTTTTTTTTTTTATGTTCCCTTAATATTTTGCAGGAGGAAGCGAGGGTTCAATCCGGAAACCCCCCTCCCCCGTAAACGCCTCCGGCTATCACAAATAGAGACGCCTACGTTATAAGTCGTGAGAATACGATATTTCCATACTGTTCAAATTTTGCTCATTGATTTAACTTTATGTTGCGTGTTTTATAATATGATTATACTTTTACTAAATTATTTTTTATTTGTAGATTGTAGTACTTTAACAAAGATGTGTTGGGTAGGTGGTCCATGTAAGGTTGAAATTCTACACCTAGTGGACTGTAGAAAAGCAAAGTTTGAGAACCGCTGATGTAGGCAGTCAGCTGGTGAAGGAGGGGGAACTAATATAACATGTTACTTTCCTCTGGAAGTAGCTTCAAGGCCCGTTCAACAGATCGCAGAAATATTGTGTTCCTCGTTCTCCAGGAAAATTTTGTGTGCCCTTCTGTCACGTTTTTGTTGAGTCGTCAGGTTTTCAGCTCACATATTTATCTTCACCTCAGTGTTCGTCTGTGTGTTGGGCCGTATACAGATTCTGGCAATTATTTGTGTATGTTGTCTTTCTATTTGTTGCTCGTTCGTTTGCTTATCGTTTTGTTTCGTTTAATTTGGTAGAATTCGTGACGGAATTCCTTGTGGGATAAATTTATGTCTGAAATATATGTTGAAAAGAGCTAGTTTTGGCTTGTTTTGCATATGTCCGAAGTAATTTTTTAGTCAACAATTTGAGTGCTACCGAAGTTATATTGTTACATGAAATTAATTAATTAGAATAAAATTTATTGTAACATTAAGACAGCCTCGTTATTTGAAGACACGGGCGAAGAAACATTACTTCACCAGCGGTTTTCCTCAGGTTATTTCCAGCGTAATATTACGTCAGCAACATTCAAAGTGTGCATTACCCAATTGAACATGTTGGATTGTAAATCATTCTACGTAGGAAATAACATTTTATTGGGGCATTCTGATCTCGGCATTATATTGTCAGAGAGCCAACCAGTAATGAACGTTGTACAGTGTAGTAATCGTGTCCTGTGTTGTGTGAACCATTATGATGGTTTGTGGATGAAAATGCAGAGACCAATAGAACTGATGCTCGTGTTGACATGAATGTAAGAATCTCATATCCAGCTTGTGCTAGTTTCCAGTAAATGTGCACCGCACTATAAGTTTTGATCACTTACCTCCATTGCGAGCATCAGTCAAGGTCAGAGGCGTGTGATGTAAGAAGTTAGAAGTGAAGGAAGAGACGTGCGTGGACGTACCTGAAGCAAGTCTTGAGCTTGAGCAGCGGCAGCTTGCCGCCTACTTGCTCCAGCATGTTGTGTCCCACCACCACTTCGTCCTCAACTCCAGCCCACAGCTCCAGCAAGGGCGAGTGTCTAGCGGGGGCATACGTCGAGTATCGCACTTGTCCCTGCAACAAGCACGCTCTCTCTCTCTCGCCGAGACTACACTCGCAAACACACTGCACTCTTACACACTACTTCCATGAGATCTCGCTGGGAGGAATATTGCGAGAATGTTATCTAGAAAACTTCGTAAAATTGAGGAATCTCAGTTTATCTCAGTTGCAAACTATCCGTGGTTCCTAGGAATCTAGTGTTATTTTACATGCATTTATTAAAATTTCTGTAAATTTACGAAATGTATGGCATTTTTACATCAATTTATAAAATGTTTTAAACGTTTACAAAGCTTTGTGTAAAGTTATGAAACTCTCTGTAAATTTATGGACCTGTCTGTAAATGTATGGAAATTATTTTGGCAAATTACGTAACTTTATGGGAATCTGCTTAAGTTTCCATATATTAACTAGTTCGAATTTATTTTTTTTGCAGTTTATGAAAATTAGATTATACAGGAGTCATAGGACCATTGCGACAAACTTCTATGGGCGATAGGTAATGTAATGAAGAACAACATTTGTCAGAGAACGAATGTTCGGAGACGCTTTGTTTAGTCGCCAGGCGTCGTTATAAAATAGTTCCATGCGACTGGAAGGTAGGCATTCCGCTAACCGCGTGTCGCATCATTGCTGTCGCTCATGCAGCCATCTGTAGCTAGTGAACGTGAGGGCCGGTTACAGATACTTCCCTTTGCCCCAAAGAGGTATGCAGTATCACAAGCACTGAGAGACGCATTGAACCGCATGTACTTTGCGCAGTTCGTTACGTATTTCCCTCATCACGTTCCACTACACAGACCTGCGTCGTTGTCGCTGCCTGAGTCGCAACAGTTGTGTGCTCGCCGTGACTGAGCTTCGTACACCAGACTATCCATGGCGCTTATTCATCGTCAGAACTGGCGGATATCCATATGCTGTGCAGTGAAGCTAGTGGCTATCGGCGCGTAGCGGCACTTCTTTATCAGGAACGCTTCCCCAACAGACGGCAGCCACATCACACATTGTTCCAGGCACTACATCAGCGACTGCGTGAGTATGGGACCTTCCATCCACCGCATGAGGGCAAGAGGTGTCGGTGCACCGCATTTTGAAGAGGAAGTACTGGACAGAGTTGAGGCGAACCCGCCCACAAGCACACGTGCGATCGCTCACGATGTGGACGTCAACCACATCTCCATGTGGAGAGTGCGCCGTCAGCACACACTACATACATTCCACTTGGCCCGGCTGACGTCGACCCCGTATGCGGTTCGCACAGTGGTTCATGCAGCAGTGCATTGCCGAGCCATAGTTTGCGTCGTGTGTGATGCTTACAGACGAAGCGTGTTTTATGAGAGATGGCTATTTCAGTACCCACAACATCTATGTTTGGTCAGAAGAAAATACATTTGCTGTGGTGGCCACACATCACCAACAACAGTTTCCAGTGAACATTTAGACTGACATCGTCCACGAACAAGTTATTGGAACTTGTATCCTTCCAGACCGTTTAGAGGGCCAGGCGTATCACAGCGTTCTGAAAATCGAGCTGCTCCAGCTGCTAGAAGATGTGTAGCTGAACGCACGAGTCAACATATGGTTTCTACATAATGGCGCCCCGCCATATTTCAACCATCATGTTCGCCAACATCTCACTGACACGTTTGGTGTTAAGTGGATTGAGAGAGACGGCCTTGTACCATGGCCACCACGGTCACCTGACCTCATATCAGTAAATTTTTTTCCTGTGCGGCCGCATTAAAATTCATGCATACTCCACGGCTGTTGAGAATAGCAACGTTCTCGTAGAACGAATACAGGCGGCGGTTCAAGCCACTCCTGGCGTCTTTGAGAGGATCTGCCAGGCAATGCATCAGCGTTGCAACGTCTGCAATCAAGCTGAGGGCTGCCATTTTGAACAGATGCTTTAGGTTAATGTATGGAAATTGTGCAAAAGGCAGTCAATAAAGTACTGCAACTTACAAATGTCTACCTACTTATTACCACCACACCTACAGTACTACACCAAATCCACTGTTTCCTGGGTGGTAGGCAGCTAGTGCCTATTCTGTGCAGTTTTAACATAAATTACAAAGACGCCCAGGTCCTGAACGGGGCGTCTCCAGACATCCGTTCTCTGACAAAAGTTGTTCCTAAATACATTACCTATCACTCCTCGAAGTTTGTCACAATAATACTGTCGCTTCTTGTATATTTTTGCTATCTATGTGTATCCAGTCATGCTCGTGGTTCCCTTATGGCAGTCGAGGACATATCCGGAGCCTTGATACAGCTCAACACATGGATCACTCACAGGGGGAGGGTATCTTGACCTCGTGTGTGTGGTCAGCAATACGACGTGTCGCTGGTCACGGGACGCACCTGCACGGTGGCGCATCCAGCCCCAGTGGCGTACACAAACACCTTGGTGGGCAGGCTGGGCAGTTGCAGTGTCTGTGCCGGGGTGTCCGTCCGCAGTTCCAGCGTGTCCGTCAGCTCCATGCCGGACGTGGCGAGGGACACTGTCAGCGACCTGTGTCTGTCCGCCGCCAGGACACCGAACTTGCTGAACGCCTTCACCGCCATGTACAGCACCTGTCGCGTCACGAAACACAGCCCCTTACACACTGAGTCCACTCACGCCAGCACTCGTACATACACGCGTGTTACAAGGCCGGTGGAAATACGGTATTCTGCCGTCTGTGCGCTTAAGACAATCACCATTCAACACTCGTGGGGTCAATCCCTCTTGTTGACGGCTGATATACCGAAACTGTTAGCTGCGTTACTGCATTACTGTGTATATTACTCAGAGGCACAACAGTTTATTATTAGTCCTAAGAGTACCGAAGGAGTGTGTGTACAGTTTCGCGCACAGTTTACATCGTTTAGTTAATAAATAATTTGTAAAATGGTCAGCATTTTTGATGCTGGTAGATAAATAGATAAAGGATTTGGATTTATTTGTATTACTTCTAATTAGGATTATATAGCAGTCGGTTCTATTTTACATAGAATTTTTTGGTATCAGTATAGATTTTTCTTTAGAGATAAATAACTATATAAATACTTTTGGTTGTTATTGAAAATGAAAGATAGTAAGAGAATTTAACAAATGCAGATTTAAAAGAGGTAACTTGTTTTATTTTCCCTGTGTTGCAAGTAGCGTGGAATTTAAATACAGTATGTTAAGTCGAAATATTAAAAAATCCAATATTTATTGGACATACTCACCACGACGCTGCGTAACATTAAATCTCACGTGTACGTAAGAATCAACGATAAATTAATGTTTTTAATGCAGATTATGCAGAGAGAAAAAAGTTACTATTTTCAAATATAGATTTAATATCTTATTCATGCAACACAAATCAAGTGTTTTATAGTTAACATTCAAATAATGGTGAGCGAACGGATTTCCACAAGTAAGTTGCAGTCGAAGACGAGGGCCAGGAGTAAGAACTCACCTCAGTGTGCTTGTCCAGAAGATGTGACCGGTAGAACAAGTATCTGGCAACTGGTTCCGCTGATTTCAGGTCTCCCAAAAAGGAGAATGTCATGAGGGCGTAGAGAGATGCTTTGTATTCCTCCACAGTGGCTAAAAAAAGAATGGATTTGGGAGGTATTATAATATAGTCATAGTAGGAGTAGTTAACGTGTAAACATGGCTGATACCAATAACTACTTCTTATGACAATATTATTATATTCCATAACTTTAAAACAGTGAGCATAAATTTTCTATCGTCTTTGGACGTATTCATCGTAAAAATTCTGAAACAAATTTATTTGACGTAATTAATGGATATTAACAGGTTCTCACATAGTTGTTTTTAAATATTTGTAGCCAGTAAAAATAAATAAAAAATTATACAAATGATACATTGCGCACAGGATATCTCAAAGCCTGGACTTCGTCACCAGACTACGAAAGGTGAATGACTGGCGGTCGAGGGAGACTGAAATCCATCTACAGTAGTAAACTTGGTGTAAATGGTGGGAGGTTGCAGACTCTGAAGGACTGATTTCCCTTTCACTCCTGCCTGGAGATGTAGTCAAGATGGGGAAAAGGGGAGCACCTTGAATAAATCTACCGGCACCACCCACTGTTTCCCACATACGAAAATCCGAATGACTCAGCCGGGAATCTAACCATGTTCACCTTGGTGAGAGGCGAGTAGCATAAGTGCTACGCGACTGCAGCCCCGGTTAGAGAATTAACATATATCGTCATCTTCACGCAGGTATTGAGGAATTACGTTGTGTATATAAGTGCTCACAATGTACTTCCAAATTATATAAATATATCAAAATTCTTTAATTAGTGACATTCACAAATTCAGCATATCACAGGATATTATTGCAGGATCTGCTACCAGAATTTTAAAACATTTGAAAGGTTGATTGGAATAAAGACCTATATCAGTAGGAATTTTTTCTTTGCATGAGAAACATTTTGTTTTCCAGTCGCAAAACAGTGTTTTTTTTATTTACTGTATTTATTTCATAAACATTATTATCATTGTGAGAACTAGGCATATAAAATAAAATGTCATAGTTCAAATGCATTTTATAAAAAAATTTTACAATGAAAGCCAATTTTAAAAAATGCAGGTGATCGCTAATTCAGTTCCCGTGAACAACATTTACTTAAATAAACATAATTCCGTCCTGAAATGCTATCCACGTTGTTTGTGGTAGTACTGTTCAATGTGAAGCTGTCCAGTGTGGGAACACGGGAAGGGGCTACTGCGCAGATCACACGCGCTCTCTGCCTCTACAGTTGGGAACGTGTGTGGTGTTACCTGAGTCTCGGTTGCTGGGCTTGGTGTGGCGCCTATCGTCGAGGCGGTGCTGGGCTGCGGGAGGCTGCTGCCAGCCGAAGTCGCCTTCCTCGTTGGTGGAGGCGTTGCCCAGGCGCTCCAGGGCCTCCTCCAGCCTGGAGCTGCTGGAGAGGGCCAGGGCGTACGCCAGAGCAGCTAGGGGACACGGGCTGGACACCCGCGACAGCCCTCGCTCCAGGAAGCCTCCAGCTCTCACCACTACCTCGCCGTCCTTCTGCTCACACAACACCCCACGTCATGCAACGTTACTGCGCTCCTTCAAAGTTCTTCACTTATGTTTAATTGAAAAGTCCTAGAATTCAAAGTTGTTACAGAATATATAACATAACCTTATATATATATATATATATATATATATATATAGTAGCTGCATATAGTAGCTGCTAAATGGCACACAGTATTATTGAACATATGAGATGAGTGAATACGAGTGTATAAATTTTGGTGGCTCTTATCAAGTTCTTGAGAGCCGATGAGGGTGAAGCGAGATGAGTAAGAAACAGCGCCGGAATGCAAGGACGGGGGAAACTGGAAATCCCTGAGAGAACTCATACGACCAGTGGCATCGTCCGGCACGATTCCCACTTGCGAAAAATCCGGGGAGCGACCCCACCCGGAATCGAACCTGGTTCACCTGGGTGGGAGGCGAGTAGTCTGACCACTACACCACCGCGGCAAAGTGTCTGGCAATCCAATACTGGCATGAGAAGTGGTCGAGACTAAAATTTGTATCGTATTATCTGGTGAATTGGTGACAGGTGTATTTCCTTTGTAAACTCGTTGCCAAGATTATTTTCGTAGCACTGCAAGAGAACTACGGCCAATTTTACGAAGAGGAGTTTCAAAGATTCTTGGAATGGGGGTGAATGATTAAGTGGAATATTTCTATTATTGCTACACCACATTGCTTCACTATGTCATCAACAGAAAACCAAGTCCGAGACACGAAAAAAACACAAAGAACAAACACAAGAATGAACACAAAAAAAAAAAACTAGCCGCGAGTAGCTGCAGTTAACTCCATCGTTGTCTCATCCTGTCTTGTGCGAAATTGTTTTGCTTTCGTCTCTGTGCTCGTCTGTGCTGTCTTAATTTGGGTTATCCTTGGTTTATTAAGTTTTTTTTTCGTTTAATAATTTGTTTTGTAATTTTTTTTTTTGTGTTTTCTATTTTGTTATTTATCTGACAGAATTCCTTGTGGGATTTATTATACGTCTTATTTATATATTTTGACTACAGATACTCAGCTAATTTTTTGTGTTCGTTCTTTGTGTTTGTTTCGTGTCTCAGACTTAGTTTTCTGTGACGACATAGTAAAGTAATAGCTTTTGTTCTAAATATTTCTCTTATATCATTTTACGAATATATATGTGTAAAACTTGATACCTGCCAAATGCTGAAGTTTGGAAGTAGGTATTGAATCTGCTCTGCGGCGTGCGGCGCCAGCACTTGATGCTAGCCCTCAGTGATAGGGCGGAGGAATACGTCGACACTATTGTCTCTAGGTCCAATTTACTAATAAATTACACTTTAGTTGTGAGTTCACATAATCGAGTTTTATTGTTGCTTGAACAGGTTAACTGGTACATGAACTCACGAGACAACTCCCCTCCCCTTTTTCTATGTAGGCTACGTATGGTTTGACGCCGCGATTGGCGTCGTGGGGGGGGGGGGGGGCAGGATTCTTCACACCTGGTGTAGAACTACTTATCTGACACTGCGGCGCTGTCTGCCCTCGGCTGGCGACTTGGAACTGCTCCGGCGCTTGGTGGGGCGTCCCGACGCCTGCTCTCGGAACTCCCACTCCCGGGTCCACTCAGCACTTCTCGTTTGACGAAGTCTGACTGACTTTTCTTGGATTCTTCCCGCCGCATGTCCCGCTTGACGGCCTCCGACTGAGGTCGACGTCGTGATGCATTCTCGATCCTCGACTGACTCCAATTGACTAACTCGTTGACGTCTCTCAACTGACTGCCTGATCCTCGCACTGGTTTCGTCCGGCTCTGACCCGGACGCCTCGCTTCAGGTCCCCCGACTGACTGATCTGTTCCTCCCTCCTTCTCGTGGTTTTGTAGGCTCCATCACCATATTCAACTTCCACCATCTCTCCACGTGTCCGGGGTGCTTGTCGCGTCCCCCCTGAGTCGTAAAACACGTGGCCGCTGCTCCTGTGGTCCGCAGCCGGCCTGGAGTCGCCCCTTGATTCTGGCCTGGAAGTTTATTGTTCCGTTCTGCACGTGCGGGAACTCTTGGGTGCCCTGTTGGTTCGGCGCACGTGTGGTTCTCCTGCCTCCGGATATCGTGCCGCTATATCCCAGCACGCCCGCTAAAAGCTCTCATGGTTTATTGCGGTACAAACCCGGGACAGACGCAGCTGGTGGTGGGATCTCGTTGTCCTTTGGGCAGCTGCAAAATGCAGCTGTGTCCGCGCCCTGGTGCCTTCCGTTGTCTCCGGATGTCGTCTGCACGTGCAGGAACAGTTGCACGGGCAGAAACCTTTGGTAGCACTCCTTTGTAGCTGCGAGGCGCGGTCGCGCCCTCCTGGCGTCACTCTTCCGGCGCGTCCGTTAACCCTTAATCTTTATTGTCGGTCGTCCGCCTGCGAGCTTCGCCAGAGCATGTGTTCTGACGAATAAAATATAGGGACGCAGAATGCGTCAAACAAATATTGAGTTTTAATGTGCAAGTACTATAAAACTTCTAGTATATTATAAACACGGTGTTACACAAACAATATCGTATGTTTCATAAAACAACCTGTTTTACTGATACTGCATTTTAGTTTTAGAGTTACAGTTACAAGATAAACTTTGGAAACTACTTTCCAAATATTCATTTGTAATAATTACTAACATTATTTACTCTGTGTGTACAGCTGCGCTAGGTGGAAGTATATTCCCTTCATAGGTTCACTGAGTAGGATACCCAGTGATATCATGCTGCTCTCGCATTCGGGATGTCTTGGGTTACTTAACCTGTCTGGCCTTTCGCACTCGGGTTTTGTGTGCTTTCCAGAAATAATTTCTGACTTTAAGCCATGTCAATGTGTTTTGATGTGTATAATTTTTTTTTTACGTTGCCAGCAAAAGACCCGACACGCTTTTTATCACTAGAGTTGCATCAATTTCGCGAATTCATTTGGCAACAGCTATGTTGTGAAACTCAGCATTTTTGTGGGGTGATAACACTGTCCATTCGTGCGCTGCAACTGACTTTTGTTTTTGCAGTGAGGTACGTTAGTGTGCAATACGCTAGGCTGTGCAGTACGTATTAGTGTACACAGCGGGGCAGACGTAGGTGAGACCTCTCTGACTTTGAACGAGGGCAGATTGTTGTAGCGCGGTTAGTTACAGCAAGTGTATAGAAGACCGCCATTGTGTTAGATGCGTCGAGAGAGACAGTGTCCAAGGTGATCATAGCATACACATCTCGTGGTAAGACGTCACTAGCGAAGAGTAATAGTGGACGGAAACCAATCCGCAGTGATTGGGGTCGCCGACCATTGAAGAAGGTTGTCACAAGAGAGAAAATAACAAAATAAAATAACTTAAAACTAACTTAATTGATTTATCTAGAAATAACTAAAGCATCATTGAGGTTACTATAAGGAGGGAAAACAGCTAAAATAATGTGTTTTTGCTGCATAATAATGTCCCTGGCATATTTCGGGTGGTTGACTAGGGAGTCATTTATACACTTGATCCCCTAAACAGTTTTCTTAATAACCACCTACATCCAAGACCTGCCTATAATTCGAACACAAAATATTTTGCACTAGAAGTGTAATGAATCCTCCATGGAAACTGGCAGATAATAAATGTAACACAAATATAGTTAAGATGCTCACTAATTTGCATTGTATTATACATTAGTTAGTAATTAGTGTCACATTGCAGATCGAGTATCTAGCTGTAAATACGCAAGCATACATAACCATGAAGGCCTCCCTTGAAAAAATCGAAGCTGTCTATCCAAAAGACTGGATAAAGGATGTAAAAGAACGTAAACAGTTGAGTTAGATAAAATACGCATATATTTACACATACACATTTATACAAATAATCTATGCATTTATGGCTGTGTGTATATTATATATGCATACACAAGGTCTTGTGCATGGCAAAAATGTTCTCCCCTATCCCTTTTGCATAAGGCTGGATATGACTCTGCCTGTGCCTCGGTGGCTGAAACCTGGCACAACTCCCATGGGAAAGACATTGACATATGCTCAATGAACGAGTTATATATCTTACTAGTATCCCAACAGACCAGATACAAAGCCCCTGTCTGGTGTCGTCGTAGACCTTCAGTGATGTCCCGCATCGTGAGTAGTCCCTCAGCTCTGAAACACACCCGTGGTCCAGCCAGAGTGCTATCCCCTACTGTGTTTCCAGGATAGTAGCAGAACTGCGTCGCCGATTGTCGGGAGGGAGTTTCGCCTCAACACGTACTTCAGCACGCAGAGTATCAGTCTCCACCACAACTCCTCACTCTCACCATCGATCACAGCAAAGAACCTCTCCTGGATGTCAACAAATACTTCTGTGGAAGTAATTTACGTTCCCTTGTAGTATTTTACAGCTAAGAGCCCTTTGACATTTTCATACCAATATTAATTTGTAGTTTCAGTTTGTGCGAATAAGACATATTTCGATTCATGTAGTGCGTATGCCAACACATTACTTGTTTGGTTATCATAGTCAATGAGTAGCAGGCTTTGCGTTCGGCTATAGTAATTTGAACCATTCATAATCTAGAACAGTATCACTATTTATATTCAGTTATCTAAAGCAAAAAATCATTGGGCATTGAGCTTGGAGTGGTCAGTACGTCTCTAGTAACCAACAATAACCATGCTGTCTAATATGTTTATAGTTGTGTACGATGGGTCTCAAAGGGTTAAAATAACCTATTAAATTTCTTCGAAGTTAATTTCTGACTGGGTCCAAACGACTAATTGCTCAGTAGTCCAATGCATACCTAGTGGTCAGATCTAGGTAACATCTGTTCCTTCACAAATGTCACTTTCCACATGTAATTCCCCTCAAGACTGTGCAAGTGTCATTGTGCGAATGTCATTCTACAAGTCTCACTCCATGCATGCCACTCCACAAGTGTCACTCCATGTATACCACTACACAAATGTCACACCATGAATGCCACTGCACGATTGTCACTCCATGCATACCACTGCACGATTGTCACTCCATGGATATCAATGCACGAATGTCACTCCGTGCATGCTACTGCATGATTGTCACTCCATGCATGCCACTCCACAAGTACCACTCCATGCACAGCGCTGTAGACTCACTCACCTGCGTGTCGAGGCCGACGTGCACGAGTGCAGCGAGTGTCTCCGCAGTCAGCTGTAGCGTGTGCTCGAAGGCGCTGAGGTGAGGACGCGAGGAGGCCTCGCTGAAGGAGACGTCGGTGGGTAGTGGCGGGAAGCTGCCATCAGGCGCCTNCCGCCGACCAGACCGGCGTCCACGCTCACCCGGGACTGCAGGTCCTTCAGCAGCAGTAGCACCTCCACCGTGCTCCTGGACCAACCAACGCCGTACATACTTCGTTCTCTTACCTGTGCTCTGTACACACTCTTCTAACATTCCTGGTGTTGTCTAGCCACAGGTTTGTGCCAGGTTCACATGTGTGCCTACCACGCCGAACAGACAGAGCAGAAAGCTGGTCGAACAGCCAGTCACAACTCAACCTCGTATTCCTAACAAGTCACGCCGATAAGTTGAACTGAAGCAGACATTTTGTTTTCGTGGAAATAAGCTCACTGTTGCCCACGTTCTATACCAACAGTTTCATGGAATCTCAAAATGTATTTATGTAAGAGTATATGACTCTTAAATCTATGTATTTGCAACGAAATATCTGAATTGGAATGTTAATATTACTGAACACACATCAAAATAATGTAGTTAGGAAATAAGCTAGTAAGGGGCACTAAACTATGATACATTTTTGGAAGTATAAAGGAAAACATAGATGCTTCGAAATCACTCATTACAATTTCGTAGAACATTGAAATTACAAAATTATAATAACAAAAATCTTGGCCGCATCAGTTGGTTATCCAATATTTTTTTTCAGGATCTTGGTATTAATATGAAAGGTGTAAATGTGAATTAAGCTGTTTTTCAGTTCTGTAAACCATATAGTCGGCATAATTTGCCCATTTATTGCTAAAACATTTGGAAAAAATTTACTTCTTTTTTTTTTGTGATTCGGTGACAACTATGTGGTTATTATTCTAGCCAGAGCCGTCGAGGGTCTGTCAAATCACACTCTTACAGATAATTGCAGGCCATTTTCACAATGGTTGTCTTGTATTTCGAGGACGAGCCGCGTTGACGTGCAGGAGACATCTTCTGGGTTGAAGTTCAACTGAGAGCTAGATGAAGGGACGACTTATATAGTCAGCCAGGTAACTACTAGAACAGCCAATCACAGGAGACCTACACAATAGCCAAAGAGGAGATATTTCCTGTTATTGGCTATGCTAGCTAAGATCCTTCACTGACTCTGTAAGACTTATCCCTTCACCTTTCTCTCAGTGGCCACTTTCGTATTCAGTTTGGTAACGGGTTGGTCTGCTGCAAAGTGGACTCTATCCCGAACTGCGAGAAGTGTTGTCCACGTCCTTTGAGGAGGAGCTGTGCCAGAGTAGTGCGGCATTTCCTATTATGTCCTGTAAGGCCGACCCTTTGGCTGGTCGTTTATCCCCCACATACACTGAAGAGCTAAAAGAACTGGTACACCTGCCTAATATCGTGCAGCACCCCCCCCCCCCCCCCCCCCNAGAAGTGCCGCAAGACGACGTGTCATGTACTCGAATTATGTCTGAAGGTATGCAGGAGGCAATTCACACCATGAATCCCGCAGGGCAGTCTACAAATCCAATCTGCGCCAATTTGAGAAAGGGTTGCACGTCTGTCACGTTTAATGATTCTTCTCAGTCGTCGTTTGTCCCGTTCTTTCGCGATATTTTTCCGGCCGCAGCGATGTCGAAAATGTGATGTTTTACCGGATTCCCGATATTCACAGTACACTCGTGAAATGGTCGTTCGCGAACATCCAAATGTTATCGCTACCTCGGAGATTCTATGTTCCATCTCTCGTGCGCCGACTACAACACCACGTTCAAACTCACTGAAATCTTGATAACCTGCCATTGTAGCAGCAGTAACCGATATAGCTGCCGACCGCATCGCGTTACTCTGATTGGTTCCATATCTTTGTTATTTGAATACGCACGCGTATAGTTTTTTGGCTCTTCAGTGTATTAGATAGTGCAGCCAGACTGTTCTTTTCCCACGCATGAGGTACAGTGGCATGTCTGCCGTTTTATTCTTTGGGTAAGAAGAGAGGCACTTCGAGGCCAGGTACACTTGGACTAAATAAAGCTGTCAAAGGTAAATATTACAGGCTCTTAGTCGATTTTCAACCCAGGAAATGCCTGTTACAATACATGGCGAAACGTCGGTAAACTCTTTAACACCTCGACGCTGATCGTACTAGAAAACCAAGATAACCAACTAAACTGTGGTGCAATGACAAAAGTAATGTTAAACTTAACAACATTAAACTGTATCCTCTCACCATTAAATAACATGAACTTTGCAAATTTTTTACTAGATTATAATTAGAAAGAGGCTAGACTGCACAGTGATGTGTGGACTAGAACCTCAGCTCTTTGTCTATTGGTTACTGTGTCATAAAGTAACCAGTTTGAGGATTTTCCATCCTTTAAGGCTCAAGGATCTACCGACACATTAATAACAAAATTAATTCAGTCGACAAAGACCTCACAAACAAAAATTTTGCATATTTGAGAAATTTCTTGAAAACGACAGAGTTGGGAACATAGTTGACTGTCGTTTCGATTTTAGTTTATCAGTCGATGAAGCGATGCAGCTATATCGGAAACTGAATAATTAGAAGTAGCAGTGGTGCATAAACCTGGAGGCGTTCCTTAAAGAGACGCGAAGAACATTACAGATTTTGAGCCAAATGTTTCATGCAGGACGTGTATAATAAAATGTGATTGAAATGTAAACAGAAGTGAAATGTACCATCACACGGGGATACTTCGACTAATTGGTTAACTTTAGGCAAAAATTAAACAAATGTGGCAAGTCGTCTTCGAATGTTTGTAATCCGCTCATATTAACAGTTTATTTTATTAAATGAAAAACAGTAAAATACTACTGCTGACATCATTTGTGTCTTAAATAAATTTTACTACATAAATGTTGTTATTTTGGCGGTTATTGAAACCTCTTGATATATATACATTGACCAGAGCACTTGAATCTTTGTTTTGATGAGTGGTCAAAGTTGCCCCTCACAGGGGATAACAATGACCACTTTAAAAAAATTTCCATCCAAAACCTATTAAAATAAAGGAAAAATTATTATGTTGCCTTTTAGATTGTCAGCCCCAAATGTGCAATACTCGGTTTCACATTAGCTGTTTCAGTAACAGATAAATATATAACTCTACTGATATCGATACGATGTTTCGTCATACATCGGAAGCAATAAAAATCTGTCCGTGCTGTATCTTACTGGCAGCAGTGGTTTATAAGTCATCGGAGTTTCAACAGCGAATGATGTTTCCCATACGAAGGGAACCTTTCTCACTGGACGGTACGTTCTTCTGTGTACAGCGCAGGCCATTAAAGCCACTTCACATGCAACGTCCCAAATAGAGGACGCTGTGGCTGAAAGGGTTAAATCAACACACACTTAAATATTTTCAATTGAATAACAAAATTGGTCAGAGTGTCCGCCATTGTGGGGGGAGGCAGGTGTGTGTGTATGTACCTGTGGCTGGGCAGCAGCTGGTGGTCGCCGAACGAGTGGTCGGGCTTCATGAAGGCGAGCAGCAGTTGCAGCTGCCGGCTGAGCGAGTCTGCGAGCTGCTGCGCCGTCGCTGTCTCCTGGGCGTGGCGGCGAGCCAGCAGCGACGTGAAGGACGCTATGGTCGCCGCCAAGCTGAAACACCGCCCACACCAGCTCCAGGCGGTCGTCTACCTCACGTGCGAGGTTCTCAAGTGCCGACAACTGCATCGCTGGCGCCATCGCCATCCATTGTTGCAATATTTCAAGCATGTTCATGTATGTGCCAATAATGTAATTTGCCATCGAAATTCATTCCTATTTATGTCTGTAAACTATACATTTGAAGTATTTTTTAATTTTTGTCTTGAAACCTGCGCTAAACAAATTAAAACTTTTAAATTCCATAGAAAATTTATTACATTCTAAACTGCTGCCGTAATACAATACACAATCTAAATTAAAAATTAATACATGACCCCTGCTCGCCCGGCTGCCTGTTGGGTTGTGGTAAGGAAATACATGTTATGTTAGTTAAGGTGGTAATATCCCTTTCATGTTGGACTGTTTATTTACAAATCTCCGTAATTAGACTTCATGGCCAGACATTAAATCCGAATCTAGACATGGTATATAAGAATACACAGCAAAATTTATAAAATTCGTATGGCTTCAGTTATAACCGTATTTACCCACGTGAGGGACAAATGATTAAATAACGAGGCAACCACTGATTACGGTTACAGATGTGAAACGACTAACTCAAGAAAAAGTTGTATTTCGAAATAAATATTAGTATTCAATGTACCTTGACAAGCTTGGTTTTGAAATACTGAGTATACAAATTAAGTTACGGAGTAATATACGAAACGCCAACATGGCGGGGATACCTCACTCGTAAGTAGAATATTTGTCATAATTGTTCACATTTGCAACAGCTGTGACCTTGTAAGTGGGCATGAGAGGATTAACGGAACTAAGCGAAGTTGCCTGATGTGTGGAAGGCATGTGCTTGTATTACCTGGTACTCTCCGCCATGCCTAAGGTAGTGTAGAGGATGGAGTCGCGGTGAGCGGCCATGGGCAGGGACAGACCGCCGCTGACTAGCAAGGTCCCTTGTTCAGTTCCCGGCACCAGGGACCGTGGTACGTCAAGGTGTAGAACCTGAGAGAACCCTGCCTCGTCGTTGTAGCTCCACACCCTGCAACACGACAGCCAACCTCCACACAATTACTGTCCCTGCAGGCTACGTTCTAGCACGTGGGCAGGGCCGCCAACCTCGCTTAGAACTCATCGTGTGCCAACATTGAAAATGTCACTTTCTCATATAGTATGTAAACTTACGGCAAACTTGACATTCAACTTGAATTATGCTTCAAGCTTTCTAAGGCAAGCTTGAGGCATATATAACACAAACTGTGACAAAGCAACCACTGATAAAATAAGTAGTTTATCAATTTTGCATGATTGAAAACATGCTCTCTAACTACTATATTTTTGTTAATTCTCAGAGATCAGTTTTCGTAGCTTCTTAAATATAATATTTAAAATTATTACATACAGCTATACATTTAAAAATGGTGAGAAAAACTACGACAAAGATAGATTTAATGTTTAACTAGTTAATGTCAGTACACAACGTTTAGTTTTACTAAGTATTTTTGTTTGGTATTTATGGGCTACTAACCCAAACAAGTTTATATTGCAGCAACTTCGAAAATCTACTTAAATTATATTGTTCTAGTGTGGCCTTCCATAACACTATTCACTTGCTGGATTTTGTTGCAATCGACTGGGTATTTCTGGAGGTGTAATATACAGGCTGAGTATAAAAGAAAAGAATGCCCAAACTTTGAAGGTCTATGATATCAAAACCAAACAACCTACAACCTTGGTTGACCAATGAAATTAACCGTGGAACCGTGAAATTTGTTTACCATGCATTCATAAATGTTCAATGTGACCACCATGAGTGGCCCAACAAATACAAAATAAATCTGATATTCTACTCAGTGTGTTGGGAACTTATTCAGGATGATTATAAATTAAGTGGTGAAATCAACCGTTGAATATGGGACAAATATTGCATTTTCCCCCTATATATATATATATATATATATATGTGTGTGCGTTATTATTTCTGGCGGAAATTATTTTACAATTTCTTTGTTGATGTTATACTTTAATTATTGCATTTTTATTTTATTCGTTAGTTGAAACATTTGTTGTGTGAAATTTAACACTTGTTGGTTTTCTTGTAATCTGCTATAGTAGTCGAAAAAATTACTCTAATTAAAACTTTTTCTTTTTATAATCCTTTCCTGAACATAAAGGCGTTCAGTGGCAGATTTCGTTTAAGATGCTCCTTATTTCATTAAAATGTCCACTGCGACAACATCCGTCGATGATAACGAATTTACAGCGGTCAAATACCTGCACGCCGAGATACAGAAAATAGTCTGGTCAGGAATTCCTGGGCTTCCACCACACACTGCAAGTCCGACTGTTCCAGATACAAATGCTCTCCACACTGCACGACAACAGACACCTGTGGTCTGTAACAGGCACCATAGTACTATGTTTCCTATGAACTCGCTGTCGACAAGACTTTTATAGGCTGTTAACGGTAAAGTGAGCACTTTTTAGGACCTAGTTACTTTTTGCTTTCAGGCGTTTCTTATTCTTTAACAACCTTTTTAAATAAGTATTGCCATAAAAGTAATTAACACAGTGTGTTTATTCCACCGCACTCAGAAGTTAACGTGTACCGCTACAATAAAATATATTTATTGAATATTATTCCAAATGAGAGGGCATTCAAAATACTCACTTTACCGTGAATAGCCTACATCTACCTCAACCGCCTGCAAACGCTGCAACCAACACAACTGCCCTATGCGTATGGTTGCCTAAGAGCTTGTTGTACTAAGGGTAATCGCCTGCGTGTCCGGACTCGGGTTTATTAAGGGAGTGCCTGTGAGTGTAGCCTTTTAATTTGGACCGAAATTGTGTATAATACATAGTAATATTTAGGCCTTTCTTTTGAGATGACATTTATGGGGTTATGTTTTGAAACTTCTGGCGAATGAAACTTCAGTTTCAAATGTATTAATACAATATTTAAAATTAAAATTAATGATTCTAACGTTACGAAGTTGTTGAACGTACCTTACATTGAATTGGAATTTCGTCAAATAGTACTTTTGTGACATCAAAGTGATCTTCTTGTATACGTACTACATTATGTGTTTTTTATAAAATAATTTTTAAAATGAAACATGTATCTGTATTACAACATGTGTGTACTATAAAATATAAAGAGTGAATCACGTACATGCACTAGATCATGTATATATTATAAAATAAAACATAAAGTGATTTTTGTGTATGTACTGAAGTATGTAGTCAAAATCAAATCCGAATTAGAGCGATATGTATAAATACGCTTTATATATGTATTATATGTTTGTATTGAGCATAAATTTTTGTCTTGTGTGTATTAAAAAACATAATATATTATAAAATATGATGCAAATGAATAACTCTATGTATACACATTAAAAATAGTATGTAGAGTGAGTAGTATAACTATGTAAATAAATATATATACACGTAATGTTTGTACTATAAAATATGATGTAAAGTAAATCCTATATAGATACATAACTTGTATGTACATATATAATGTATGTGTTACATAATGTGATGTGTATTGGAGTGCAGTAGTAAATAAGTAAGGAGCAGGCAGGCAGGCAGGCAGTACCTGAAGTGTGCTGTGTGCGCCCAGGAGGAGGAGAAGCCCAGGTGCTGCACCCTGAGAGCGCGGTCTCTAGAGTGGCTCAGCAGCGTGTTGTTGTGAGGCTCAGCCCCTGAGCCCACACTCAGCCGGCCGGCCTCCCAGCTCAGCCAGAAAGTGCGGTACTCCTCGGCAGACACCAGACCCACTGTGTCCCCACTCGCCAGCCGTACATCGTACCCTGCCACAACACGCCACAGATCACCCGTCTCCTGTCTCCAGCAACTGTCTAGCCTGTCACTGTACATTGTGAGATGGCTATTCGGTAGAAAAAGTACGACATATCACCTAACTTATTATTTAAAGAGAGACATGTCTTTAAGTATTGGCAATGGTAATACGGTTACATGCAACATGTCAGAAACGACTACGTTTTCTCGATGCCGTTGGCCTGAACGTGTCGCACCAAGCCAACGTTTATTGTTAACGTACAACACTGACGTTGGTTAATAACCTGGCAGCCTTCATTTCCGAATGAGGGCTGACCTTTATCATCCGCCAAATGGCTGGTGCCAAACCTGACTAACACTGTTCATGGATTCGTTGTCTCATCTCACGTAATATCTGACATTTTTTTAATGATTAATTTTAATTCCTACTTTTAAAAGGAGTGCATTTCCACAAGGAATTATCTAACAAAGTTTGTACTTGGAATTAAGTTTCAGCATGCATAACTTACTGTTACTGACTTCACTGATGCTGATTTCACAACTTCAGATAACAGCACATACATTTCTGAGCTTGTGACTTCAGCGTTACTGACGTTTAAGACAGATAATTTAAACCTATTTATTTAAACGCTATTCACTTTATCACTATTGTCTTAAAGCGAGTAACATTAAGGTAAGCCGAGCAGTTTGGCTTAGTGCTAAACAACTATAGTCTATTCACGGTTTCTGCACATTTTTTTGAATCAAACCTTTGAAAAATCACCCCATATATTATGTGTGTGGTTGTTTCCATAATATGTCGTAAACCACAAGTGTTTTTGCTTGTGTGAACATTAAAGTACCTTATTTTGGTTAAATAGGACTTTTACTTGTATTGTATCTATAAATTATAGTACTTCATCTGTAATTAATATGAATACAAAGAGAGAAAATAAGTGTGCAGGTAATGCCTAGAAAGAAATAGTTCTCGTGTAAAATGTTATTACACTGAGTGCGCATGAATTCGGTGCGTTGGCTCTTTGGCGTAATTTTCTAGATTCGATTAAGCTTTGTTTGCATGAGGCGGTGAAATAAATAGCCTGAAAGTAGAACTTTGGCAGGGCTTCAGAAAAGTTGGAAGTAACCGTGAATGTACTATAGACCCGCATTCATGGGAGGGGGGAAGGAGACGAGTTCGATTCCCATCCCCGCCATCCTTATCTCGGTTTCACATGGTTTCCCGAAGGCACTCCGCGAATGCTGGGGTGGCCTGTTCCTTCCCCTCTCCTGCTTCTCTGGGCAACTTGTTCCGTCTGCAATGGCCCCGCTGTCGACGTTCCATCTACCCACCTAATAATGCAATAATGTTGCTTTAGATCTTACACTAACAAAAATATTTTGTTGATTTCAATAACGTTGGTTTGGCACAAACATATTAATTGTTTGTATTGGGACAGTGAAAGATTTTGTTGTTGGTACAAAATTATTCTGTTCTTATTCGGTTGCTCTAAACTGCGATATTTGGTCAGCCAACTAAATATTTGTTTGGCTGCATGTTATTTTAACAGAAGGGAAGCGCGGCTTTGTCAAGCGGTACGCCGTAACAACTTCAGCTGGATTTGCAACTGCCAAAGTGGATATGTTTTTAAATACATATATATATTTAAAATACAATACAATGTACGTAAAAAAATATTTCAACTTTTAAAGTTATACTTTTCGTTTCCTTTTGAACTTGTTTTATTGGGATTTTTGCACCATTATTAAGCATGAAAAATGCACTAACCAACACTCCTGCTATATTATAATTATCACAAAGTTGTCCAAAAACTCTCGAGCTCTATTTTTGATCGAAGGCATTCAAATAATATGCCAAGCGAATATTCCTAATTTATTCAACACAGTATTTTGTTGAAAGTTTAATTTTTTGTCAGCCAAAAACAGAGGTTTTGTTTATTCAAGCTTGTATTCTGTTAGATGAACATCACCAATTTTGTTGCTTTTAGAGTTTTGTTTTCTCAAAAAAAAATTTCCCTTCGGCTACTAAATATATGTATGGCCATATACAAACAAGTATTTTGTTGGCTGGAACAAACCTTTCTCTCAGTGTACGGATATTGACATGAATGAATATATATTTATATGCTAGTGACACGAAAGATGAAGTCAATGTGTACGAAGTGAAATTAAATGGCGGCAAGTTGAAGGATGTTTATTTAAGAGGTCATTGCAATTTTCAGCGACAAGAGAATATTTCATCTACGAAGCAGTTGCAGTCTAGTGGTCTGACCACTCTCCCCGCCTGGCCGCGGTGGCGTAGCGGTTAGAGTGCTCGCCTCCCACCAATGCGAACCAGGTTCGATTCCCTGCGGTGTCACTCCCCGGAATTTCGAAAGTAAGAGCCGGACTCTGCCGCTGGTCGGCGGGTGTTCACGGGGATCTCCCGCTTCCTCCCGCCATTGCATTCCGGCGCTGCTCCATACTCACCTCGTTTCACCCTCGTCGGCTCTCAAGATCCCGATGTTAAAAGCCGCCCAGTCCTCTCCGCTTCACTTGTTGCTTAAATATTTGATGTATCAGAGGCATTTTCTAAACACCTCAAAAGCGTTTTGCACCGCCGGGATGACTGAGCTGCTATGCTGCTCACGACGAAAGCGAAAGTATGGGATGAAACTATACACCGTGTGCGCACAATACCACGCCAGACTTGACGAATGTCTGGTTGTGACGTACGTACTATCCAAGCAAGATATCCTTCATGTGCAACTAGTTACCTACAGATGGTGCAACATTTCTTTTGAGGTGTGTACTTTTGTTAACATAGAATTAATCTACTTCCATTTAATTGAACGTTTACTTATATTTACCTGTAAATCATGAAATTTTGTGTATAATTAATATGAATAAAAACAGAGAGTAGGCTTGTTGATATTGCCTAGAAGCATATAGGTAGTGCTCATACAAAATAATGTTAAACCGAGTGCGCACAAATACGGTGCGTTGTACCTTTGTTTTAATTTTCTAGACTTCTTTAAATTTTGTTTGCATGAGGTGAAGGTATATACTGGAAGTAAAGCTATAGCAGGGCTTTAGAAAAGTTGGAAGTAACCATCAACGGAATATACACACACTTTGATGGTACTCACTTCGCTAATGACTATAAGGCAACTAGCGTTCACGACAGCTGATTTAAGGGCCGTAAAAAAAAGTTTGCATTATGCAAAGTCTCAATACATAAAGTCAAGAACTGAATTCAAAGGACTTGATCTATTAGAAAGGGTTAGGTTGATAGACAAGGTATATGAATTCTGGTAACTTTTATGTACTGCAATCATTACTACGACATGTAGTTTTTAATTTAAAAAATCTCCAACTTTCTGAAAAAAAAAAAATAATTAGGGGATATAAACTACAAAGACAGAAAATGCCGTAAAATAATTGTATTAAAACTAACAAAATAATATTATCCACAACTATGCGTTTATAAAATGCATATATATTAATGAAGAAACCACTTTTTTAAACAACAATTTTTAACAGGCGCTTTTAAGAAGACTAAATTTCGTTAAATCTGAGAAGGGTTCTGGTTTATAATTTTTTTTATTAAAAAGTTATATGTAATACAAATTTAGGAATTTTAAAACCATTACTTTTTCATACCTACTAATGGGTAAAACAATAAAAATAAATATGTTAAAGAACCATACATTTTATGAATTATTGCTGTTTGTGACGGTTATGCTAATTGAAATATGTTAAGCAGTTAAAAATCAATTTTTTATTTTACATTTCGTAAATTCAAGCACAGCAAAGCCTTGCCATAACACTTAAAATAGTTACAAATGACTTTACCTTTCCTGACTTTTAGGCTAGCTATGTATCTCTAGCTAAGTGTTAGATTCTTAGCCAAAATGAACTACATTTAAGTGAGTTTGCGTGCATTTAATAGCACGAAGATATTGTTCTACATTGAGAAATAAATTCTCGCGAACTTCTAACATTGTAATGGATGACTGTAACTTACACACTGTCTGTAAATAATACCGTGTATCGAGTTGCTAGTATAGCAATGTTTAGTGTCACTTATTTACAGAGTCGAGAACTTGCCTACCCGTTTAACTCTTTCCTGAGCAACCGTCGGAAAGATATCGTGGAAGTATTGGGAAATCACTTCTCCATTTGCGCTTTCTCAGTATATGTGTACATTGATTTCGTTAATTGCGAATAATTTCTTAGAGTTAAATATAGAATTAGTTACTTAATTTAATAATGTTTAATAACATATATAGGGGATTGTGTAATGTAAAATATAGTGTAGTATATCATATGATACAATGTAATATAATATAATAAAAAGCAAAATTAATTTTGTTAAAATTGATAACATATAATGAGAAACATATATATAACAAAGTTTATACAAAGTAAATAAAACATATATAATTCATAACATAAAAATAAATAAAAGATAAGAATAAAAATGATTAACTCGTAATAAATACGTAAATAAAAAAATTGAAATGTATCAGGATGAAGTAGGTAGAGTGTAACAAGCTGATGTATGCAAGAGAGGAGGTGGTTACCGTGCATGCCGCGGCCGATCCAGGAGACGGAGTTGCTGAGGGCTACGAGGTACATGCGGTCTGAGGCGCGGGCAACGTCCGTCAGCGCTATGTGGGCCTCGCCGCCTGTCTTCAGCTCGAACACAAGTCCTGCCCTGTTCCTGGGTGCGGGCAGGAAGTGCAGTTCTACGTCGCCACCCCTCGACACCACCACGTTCTCTGCCACAACACACCCTCCTGCACCACCTTCTCCGGCTCCACCCCTCACATACACTCACTGCTACACCTGCACACCTACTGTCTACTCGCGGTCTGTCTCTTCACACTTTTTCAACCGAGCCTTTGGAAACACACACCACATGTGACGTGTTTGGTTGTATCCAAATATGCCATGTATCACAGGCGTTTTATACACAACAAAATACCTTTTTCTTACTAAATTTAACTTTTACTTTAGATTTCATCTGTAAATAATAATATTTCATTTTTAACTAATACGAATAAAGTCACATAGTCAAAATAGGTGAGTTGGCAATGTCTAGTTATAAATAGTTCTTATGAAAAATATTATTACACTGAGTGCGCACGAATTCGGTGCGTTCGTCCATTTGGTGTGATTTGCTAGACTCGGTTCAGCTTTGTTTGCATGGGGCGGAGGAATATCTTGGAAGTAGAACCTTAGCAGAGCTTCAGAAAAGTTGTAAGTGACAGTGAACGGACTATATAGTGTATAGGAGGCTGTGGATTCTAGCCTGCTGCCAGAGCAATCCGCGAATTACTCCGGGCTCTACACATAAGCCAATCAAACTAAGTCATGCAGCTGACGTCACGTTACTTGCGTAATACTCGTAGGTGCCTTGCAGCTTGCAATACGTTGAATTTCCCCCTAATCACAATGGTTATTGGTTCCTGCTGCGTGTGTCGGCAGTGTACAGTTGTGATCAAGCTTTAGCACAGTTTGCAGCAGTTCGCCACCCGCCACTGGGAACTACTGCACTACTACACAGACCAACACACTGTGAATACGAGGCAAATTCTTTCGAATTTACACAATAACTCCTACACATTGCGTATGCTTAAATATAGAGTTGCCAGATACTCAGGAGGAGGATACCTTTGGCGCAGAAGTATGCACTCTCGGTGTTGAGGGAGCATTGAGAGAGTGCGAGGAGGGTGGAGGTAGTTACCGTTGGCGCAGAAGTATGCACTCTCGGTGTCGGTGTGTACGAGGCCCTCAGTGTGCACTAGCAGAGAGGCGGAGCTGGTGACTGCCCCCACCAGAGAACTATTGCTGAGCGCGCCACTGGACTCCTGGCAGTTGCCGCTGCCATACCCCGACACCTCCGCTGCAACATTAAAGGTCACCTCAGCACCGCACTCGAGCAGAGCTCACTTGTGCAGAGCTCACTTGGGCAACTAAATGTATTCCAAAACACTATATTGGGGATCCGTTTAGATGACAGGATTGTTTTAATAGTTGCACGTCTTAGGTGTTTTCCCGTGAATCGCTGATGTCCATTATCTGAGTATCTTGACACTTTTAGCACTCATAGAAATTACGTAGCGAAATTTGCGCCTGCGACAAGCTAAAAGCGAAAAATCTATGGGTGATATTTAATGGCTCTCTATATTCAAGTGCGTGTCCATAATCACGTCCATATATAACAAGGAAAGGAATAAAAAGTGATTCAGTCTCATTCGCGTATTGTAACTTCAAGTTGTGGTTTGCAGACCTGTGTAAAATGTTTATAGGAACATATTTTTTAATCTCATGCCACTTGTTACTAGACTTCAAAACATTTACTATATGATTGTACGAGTCTGTCAACGCGAGAGAATAATAATCAATGATTGCCCGTATGGCATACGGGCGGCGTGTGTTGAAATCTGATTTGCCAAGTCATGTGAAAGAATGTTTTCTAACAGGGATAATTGTCCAATAACCACAGGAACCCTGCAGGTGTAGATATATTGATAGAGTAGTCTAGCATAAGCTGAAAAATGGTCATGGAAAAGCAGTTTAAATATTGTTCCGCTTAATGTCTGGGGATAGCAGTGGTTCAAATATATATATATATATATATATATATATAAGTGTTATTGATGTACTTGTTTTGTCTTCAAATGCAGAGAAGTGTTGCGAGAAACTTACCTGACTTAGTTCAGAAAGTATTGTTGCATGCTTGCTGGCCTGCATCACATTCCTTTTTCGTCCTGGTAGTGCGAGCGAAGGAGTGTGGGAAAGGTGCGCTAGTAACCTGAGAGGCGCGCGGAGATGTTCAAAGGCATGCCACCGCGCATGACGCTGCCGCCAGAGAAGCTTGTCGCGACTCGTGCGCTCGTGGCCTTGGGCGGACTGAATTTCTAAGGCTGTCTTTGAAAGTATGTCCTGGTCAATACCCTAGCCTCTCTCAGCGTGATTCGGCGTGCGGGCCTTCGAAATGGGAGTCGTTTGAGAGTTTGGAGAACGACTGGACATTAAGCGACACGAGTGCGAATACAACGAAGCGACGAGCCAGCAGAGCGTCGAGTGGCGGCGAGAGTGAAGTGTGCGGACTGCGGACGTCGGCGCAGTGGAGAGTGAAACTGACGGGCGGAACTACCGAACTGGGGACTCGAGTGTAAGGTATACGGAATGATGGCAATTACCATATTGAGCGTGTGTAAATAATGAGTATGATTTTACTAAAACCAATATAGAGACATTGGGAAGGACTTTAATTAGAATTGAATTAGACGTTAAATACTGCGCTCACTGAGAACAACCAGAACAATAGCAAGGTAGCTAGTTTAATGTCGTAGACGGGTAGCTGTGTGAATAAATCAAAATCAAATTTATTTATTTTATTCTTATTAAGACCTCCATCGCTCGCGAATTCGAATACGTCCCTCTGGCGTCCTGTAACAGTACTACTGACCGCGACAGCGGAGGTTGTTTTATTTCCTTCGTCACAAATGGTAAGGCCAGGATACAAAATAATACATTGGATTCTACGGCGACTGTACTTTTGTCACGTCAAGACTTTCGAATAAAAAGAATCGAGTTGTCTCTTTTTTTGTGATTTTAATATATTCTGCCAACTGACGGTATTCGTGTTGGTGAGTTTTGTAGCAGACACAGCGCATTTCATTTTTCTCCTATACCCTGGAAATACAATTTCATGTCGTTTTTATCTTCTTTCCCTCTGTCTTTGTCATTTTTTTTTTCATCTTTGCCGAGAAGAAAGAGACTGGGAAAGTACGGTTTTTACAAGAGGCACGCGGCATTCAGTTCTACGGCAAAGAATCTGAAATAATCCGGGCAGCAAAAGCATTCAAAGTAATTTTTCCAAATTGAGAGATGCAAGTTATCTCTGTATACAATTCAAAATACATTTTGTTCCATTCTTGCGTGCACGCGTGTGTATGCGTGTATATATCAAGGTATTGTGCACTATCTTTGTAGTTATGCTTATGTTTAGTACAGATATTTATGTACAAAACTTTTAAATGTGCATGTGTGTTTATGTATGAATGTCTGATTACTTATACATATTAATAGGGGAGAACAGAGTAAAGTGACCACTCGAAGATGAAATTATATTTAAGTCAATCACTATAAGGAAAACAAAAATAGATCACACGAGACATATTTTTTCATTATTGTTAAGTAATATTTTTATTGAATTTTAAAAAGTTTGTTTACCAAATGGCTACTTTTCCTTAACGTGTCGGGTAAAGTGTCCACTGAAAGTTCTTCGCATTTAACAGTTTATCTCCGTTGATATTTAATATACATCCAACCGCTTGAGATCTTATTAATACTAGTAAGTCGCGAAAACCAATACAAACACTCTTCGACCATTGCCGAGTATTTGGAATATGCATTTAACCCATTATTCCGGCTGTCTGCTAAAAGTGACGGTGCTATTCCTAGCGTTACTTTTCATGTCGAATAGCATTACCTGCTCTTTTGTAAACTGCGATTATTTCACTCTCAAGTGAAGAATGTTTCAATCCGTTACTTCAAATTGTGTGGCTGACCACTTTGCTCCCTTGGACGCCACTACACAAAATACTGTCTAAATTGAAAACTAAGTAATCTACTTATTTTATGGCAGTAAGTAATTATAATCTTACTTGCCCGCACTGGCCAGTTTATCCTGTTCTTTCTCGTGTATTTACGCATCAATGTAAATATATTTACGTCGAAAATAAACTTTATTTAATATAAGCACAAATATCATCAAACATATATATATATATATATGTACAAGATGTTTAAAAGAATCGCCGACGACGTGCAGTGTGTGATAAAGGATAACAAACTGAACATTTTACTAGCAGGAAACCATGCTCGGTAATGCGTGGTTTGGTCGCTATAGGGCTTGAAAGTATTGTAGCACTTCTGACATAGGACGTGCGATTAGCTAAGCATTTATTCATTAAACAAGAAGGCATGAAAGAGGGGACATTAGTAAAATGGGAAAGGGCTGACCCTTTCCCACTTTAGAAAACTGAAAAAATAGTGTTCAGACGTTTAAAATGCCTAAAATACTATTCATAAGCAAACGCCGCTCATAAATATTGAACTATTTTTAAATGGAAATTTTACGGCAAAAGTCTTACGCTTTGTTTGGGGGACCTGAACAGATGGCGACTTTAAACCATACCTACTTACCTACACCTGTTGTTCACCTTAACTGTTGGTGGAGAAGGAAGATGTGTGAAGCATACCTATGAATCACTAATAATAACTTTCTCAATGAAGCCTACATAAAGGTTTTCTGTTGGTCCCATGCACAAGCAGATACTATCTAAAATGTGACGTGTTACCAACAACGTTATTCGCAGATACACACTGATTGCACTGGTGCTGATATGCAACCGCACATAATGCCGGCCATAATTGCACTTATTCCGCGACACGTTATATAGTGCAGTGGATACATTTGGGTGGCTCTGAACATCGTGATCTTGATAGCCGATGCGAGTGAAACGAGCTGAGTATGGAACAGCGCCGGAATGCAAGAGCGGGGGAAACGGGAGGTCTCCGAGAAAACCCGCCGACCAGCTGTATCGTCCGGCACGAGTCCAACGTGCAGAAACCCGGAAGCGCCCTCGCCGGTAATCAAACCCAGTTCGCATTGGTGAGAGGCGAGCAGTCTGACCACTGCACAACCGCGGCCCCTACATGTTATAGAGACACTAATGCACCGAGTACAGCATGTAGCCGCGCAGTTTTTCTCAAAAAAAATCCAACATGTAGTTACTTTCCGTGACACTTTGACAACGCAGATCCACTCTCTTCATTGTACGATTATAATAGTTACTTACATCACGTGGTCGGTGCACGGGAGTGGTGAGAGCCTATAAACGAACGTATTTATAATGTAACATGTAAGAAATCCTTTTTTTTAAACTGAAGGCATGGAATACTTTACTTAAATTACAACCTTTGAACTTGAACTCGTTTGTAAGAAACTGTGTATCGTTTAAACTAGAACTGTTGGCGCCTGTCCGTACGAAAACTAATCGGATTATAGATGTGAGGGTATGTCAGAAGTGCTGTGTATCTAATTCTTGTTCACATTAGGGAGGAACTCATTAATGATTAATACGGTAAATGAAGCCTGTCAACATATGAGCGATGTCCTCATATTCACAAATGTCAGGCGTTAAGCGTGCGCAGATGTAATGAGTGCGATGTTGCTGTCTTCAATCTATGTATCTCTTCATGGTCGAACCTACAGACATGCTCCAGAATTTATACTGGTAGATTGTAGGGAGAATAGCGTTTTAACCGGAAGACGTTTCTCAAATAACCAATTATGACCTCGGCATGTTTTATCACATGTTCCAAGTTTATAACGCAGACCTTTTTACACCAAGAGTGCGGTTCTGTGGAGCATTTCCTGTTTCTGAAAGAATTGGTGACAATCTGAAGTTTGTAGCGACTGTGGACGACCACACAAGCAGCGGCCTCGCAGAGAATCTCTGGAGCGCAGTGTAATATCTGCACTCTTTGTCAGCATAATGAGCTCCAAATTTTGCCTTCTGCCCACCTTCTTCGAAATTATTTATTCTATGAGCGCCTTGTAAATGACGCCGGAAAATCCCAACCTTCGTGTAAACTGCCGTGCTGTAAATTCAAGAACACACACACTGAGACTGGTGCAAGTCCTGTAAAGTTGGTAACGACGGAAGGAAAGTAATGCCAGGAAAACATTTCTGAATACTGGAATAATTCCTTCTGCTTTCCGTTATTTATGTTGATAAGTGTAAGAATTGGTAAAATTAAAAATGTAATTTAGTAATAATTTCAAGTTTTACTTGACGGATGCATGAATAAAGTGATCAGGCATATGGCAATATTAATTTTCTATATGGTGAAAGACCTTAAGGAGGAATTTGAAAAGTGTTTGGTTTGCCACGAACGTGCACAGCCTATATAACAGGTTGTTGCTGTACCCGGCGTGCAGGGCTGCGAAGCCTGCACTGATACTGCGGGAGCTGGAGTCGTGTTCCAGTCTGCAGCTAGTGTGCACAAGCCGTGTACTGACGTCGAGCATGCACACTCGCCTGTCATGTTCTTGTAGCCGCTGTTGGTGACGACCAGCCGCACCACGAGCGAGGTCGCGCCGTGCGGACCTAACCTCAACTTCTCCGTCACGTACAGCATGGCGTTGCTGAAGAAGTGCGCCCCCTCGCTCAGCGACAGCACCGCCGTCACCTGCACACACGCCAAGCACAGAGTCATTCCGCTCGTGGACCGCCAGCTCGCCGTCTCAGGCCTATGCTCGTGTCTTGTCTTTCGTGTTGTAACACTTTCATTCACCATTCACCAAACATTTATAACGGATCTCTCTGATTCACTGTGCAATCAGAACTTATGCTGGATCTCCGTGGTTCAACACGCAACATTAGGTTTCTATTAGATCCCTCAGGTTCACTGTAAAATTCTAGGATATATTTAACCACCAATGATCTATCACATAACCCTAAGTTCATGACTAACTCTTATCATTCGCCGAAACGAGGTAGTTTTGGCCGGAACCCATTGATTCGCTCGAATTTACATTTTTATGTCGCGTGTATGCCATTTATTAAAGAAAATAGTAGTGTTCTTTTGTTGAATCCTTGTCACTCACAAAATAACCAAGGTTGCGGTTTGCCCTTTGAGATGCGCATGATTGTATGTTTTTGAAGGAATAATGTTTTTCTACCAAATTTGTAGTTTAATTTTGTACACTTGTGATTTACCGAAAATCGTATAGTTTTACAACGGACTTCTGTCGTTGAGTCAAATTATTTTTGGTTTATTTTCAAACCGAAATTTTACCATCTGATTTACCGTATAACATGTTGAACCCCCGTAATATACAACACAACCCTGTGTTTAAGACGAACTCTTACCACCCTCCACCCTTAAACAAGGTAGGTTTATTCTGGGGCCCATTGTGCGGCGAGGTCACTGCAGACTTTCACATATGTGAAACGTAGAAGATGTTTCCATGGACTTCCTTGGAACACTCTCCTTTCTCCCCCCGGGCCATCCGATCGCTGCTACGTCAATGTCCCTGCCCGCCGTGACAAGCTGCTGGAGGGTGGGTAGAACTTAGCTGTTCAGTTTCAGCAAATACGGTATTTCGTTTTGTCGGCGCTGAATGCCATTCAAGAGGTTAAATTATTTTATACTATTATCGTTCATAACATCATTTTTCGTTGTAATATGAAATACGTAATGTTCTGAAAACAAATATGCCAATGGACGAAACCATATTTTCGAAATATAATAAAACATGTAGTAATTTTAAATTACTATTTTTTCGTACTAATCGCCAAATGGCACAAAAGTGATATGTCTGGCTACATCTTAAAATAATTGCTCTTTTTATTAGGATGACATGAGTAACGCGGTTCGCCTGTATTTCAGTTAACTTTTGTGATAAGATTTCAAGTCAAAAGTTATACCCTTCCAACAGTTCAACCAAATGTCGGCTTTCGAAGAAATTTCCACGCGAAACTCCCGTGGCATCAATACACACTTCAGTTGAAACAAATCTTTGTGCTAAAGCAACGTTTTGAAAATTGTAGGAATTAATTAAGGATCCCACTTGAACTGCGTTGCCGTGTGTTTGAAATCGCGTTTATGTTAGTAAAGCAGTAAGCGTGTAACTAATTTTTAAACATTCTGAACTTAGAACAACCTTGAACAGTCTTAAGAGCCGATGACGGAGAAGTGAGGTAAGTACGGAGCAGCGGAGGAATGCAAGAGCGGGTGAAACGGGGCATCCCCGAGAAAACCCGCTGACCTGTGGCAGCGTCCGCAATGCCTTTGACGTGCATGTGACACCGCCGGCAATATAACCGGGTTCGCCGACCTGGGAGATGAGTAATCTAGTCACTACACCACCGCGGCTCCACAGGTTGGGCGTTCACGCAGAAGATGATGGTACAGTTCGTGAGTGATAGGAACGTCCCTAGATGGAATTTGCTTTAACTTGCAAGCGCCAAGCTTGAAACATGGTGTAGATGTTTGCACATGAGATTACGCTCCTCTGGCTAAGTTGACAACTGCACATCAACACCAGGTTATCCTGAAACTAGACTGTCACACCAGAACCACGCATCTCCCATGTATACAGTTGCGCCTGTGAGCCGTGTAGTGTACTCACGTCGACGCAGGAGTCGAGGTTGTTGACGATGCGGACGTCGACCTCGACAGTCTCGCCGACCTTGAGGCTGTAGGGCAGCTGGAAGTCGACGTGGAGGGCCCGGAACACTGTGAGGCTGGCCGGGGCAGACAGCCTTAGGCCCGCTCCAGAGGACAGGCTGAGGGCCCACAGTGCCCAATTGCCTGGCTCCTCCGGGGCCGCCACGCTCACCTGAACTCCCTCACTGCCGACACACCAACACCATTCGTCAGTATGGGTGCGCCTCACTTTGACTACTATATATGGCCTCAAACAGTCAAAACAGTCACTTGGCAAAAAAGTATTTGCCCAAAGTCATTTGGACTAAAATTATTTGGCCCAAAGTCACTTGGCCAAACAGTATTTGGCCCAAAGTTATTTGGCCCAAAATATTTGCGTAAAGTCACTTGGTCTAAAATTATTTCGCCCATATTCACTTAGCTTAAAAATATTTTGCCCGAATTCACTTGGCTTAAAATATTTCGCCCAAAAGCACTTGGCCTAAAATATTTGGCCTAATTTGAGGTCAGACATTAAAACAGTCACTTGGCAAAAAAGTATTTGCCCAAAGTCATTTGGACTAAAATTATTTGGCCCAAAGTCACTTGGCCAAAAAGTATTTGGCCCAAAGTTACTTGGCCCAAAATATTTGCGTAAAGTCACTTGGTCTAAAATTATTTCGCCCATATTCACTTAGCTTAAAAATATTTTGCCCGAATTCACTTGGCTTAAAATATTTCGCCCAAAAGCACTTGGCCTAAAATATTTGGCCTAATTTGAGGTCAGACATTTTAAACCGAATAGTGATTACCCAGTAAGTAAGCCTACGTCCACTCCTTTACACGAGCTCCTCCACGACACTCGTATACCTGTAACTGCACCTGTCTTGGCCGCGAGTTTATTTACATATCGCAATTCTTATATAACCCAAAACTAAGCAATTACATCCTTGGGTTTAAACTTGGAATTGCGAGGAAGTTATAATAAGTATATTCTAACTCTCTGAAGCTCGCTGTGTAGTGCAAACCTTGAGAAAATGATTTCTTTGGTAGAAGAAACTGGAGACTTTCTATTACTTATGACCTCGTCATTATCAGGAATGAAGATAACGGAATCGTCAGAGCGGGAACTATTATAGTAGCAACCAGTTGCCTTACGGTGTGTTGAAATGTATATCACATGTTGTGTATCCGACAGCTACTTGTCACCTTGTTATGCTGCCCTAGCCGGAAAATCTGGACCATAAAATAACTATAATGAACGAGTAAAAAGCAACGGAAGTTNATCCGACAGCTACTTGTCACCTTGTTATGCTGCCCTAGCCGGAAAATCTGGACCATAAAATAACTATAATGAACGAGTAAAAAGCAACGGAAGTTTTTTTTTTAAATTAATTTTTACGTGACAGCAACACAGAATGGTGGGTTCATCATATATGACATAGCACCCAAAATAGTTTTAATGGACCCCATTTTTGAAAGAAATATCCGGTTTTGTCGAAAACATTGAAGTTGGTGGTTAAAAGGTGTTTAATGAGTCAAAGCTGGTGGATACAAACACTTAAGGAAGAAATCGATACCCATGTACACAGAGGCTAAATTGCCACCTGTGTGCCGAACTACGACCTGGGGTCCCATCAACATGGCCCNATCGTCAGAGCGGGAACTATTATAGTAGCAACCAGTTGCCTTACGGTGTGTTGAAATGTATATCACATGTTGTGTGTCCGACAGCTACTTGTCACCTTGTTATGCTGCCCTAGCCGGAAAATCTGGACCATAAAATAACCTTAATGAACGAGTAAAAAGCAACGGACTTATTTTTTTAAAATTAATTTTTACCTGACAGCAACACAGAATGGTGGGTTCATCATATATGATATAGCACCCAAAATAATTTTAATGGACCCCATTTTTGAAAGAAATATCCAGTTTTGTCGGTGTTTAATGAGTATAAACTGGTGGATACACACACGTAAACATGCACGGGTAAGTAAGAAGAGTGAAGAGTTAGATTTCGGCGGCTCTTAACATCGAGGTCTTGAGAGGCACAGGAAAGTAATCTCATATGTCTAGCTTTCCTTCAGAAAATAGGCTTAAACATGAGCGAGTGAAGAGTAGACTTGTACAAAAATGGAACGCGAAGCCATAGCATCATTAGACACTNAAAGCTGGTGGATACAAACACTTAAGGAAGAAATCGATACCCATGTACACAGAGGCTAAATTGCCACCTGTGTGCCGAACTACGACCTGGGGTCCCATCAACATGGCCCTAACACCTTGGTAATATGGCGCGGGGTTATCTCGTAGTCAGTGTTCAAAAATGAACCTGCCAGACGCCCGCTGCGCCGAAAGGAAATTGCACTCTACATAGCTGAACCAATCGGAGACAAGACCCGTTCCACAGCAACATGCATTATATCAACTCACGTAGTCACGTTAGAGTTATGCCTGAGCTGCTCTTACGGAAACAAGCATAGTCAAAGCCACAATAACGTGTTCTATTTATATTTGTTTCCATGTTTAACATTTTTTGTGGTTCCAACACCCACCTAATTTTTCTCCTCATATTAATAGAACTTTTCTTCGCACAAACACATATTTTAACGCATTTTTATTAACGTTCTGCATTTCGCTAGATTTTTTAATTATTTTTAATTATTGTCTGTCTGCTGCTACCTTTTTCAGTTTCACGTATCTTCCGTCTGTCTTGATGGTGTTCACCAGATTAAATCTTTTTTCCCCCCATTCTTCTTTTCAGTTTATTCATTAAACCTTCAAAACATTTCTCTCTCCTCCTGTGTCGTATATTTTCCTTTCCCTTTTTCTTATTTCCTGTGATAATTTTCCCTTTGCCTCATGTTTTTTTCCAGTAAAGTTACACACTCAGGTTTTTTTTTCTGTGCAAGTAAAATATGTTTACTATGCAATTCACAGACGACACATTTCTCTAAAGCGTGGCTCAGAACCTCGTCTATATCAAAGGTATTACGAGCTAGCGAGAAGTGTGGACATTGAGGAACGGGAACTATGCGGCCATGGCTTCTACGAAGGTAACTCTCCGGCGTCAGGCTGGAGAGATTTTGGGTAATTTTGGAAACTAACCAAATAATTGCCGGGGCTAAGAATCGAGCAGACTCTTACTGTATCAGAAAGTTCAAAACAATTTCAAACGATGTCATTATACATATCAAATTACGTCATAAATTTTACATCTAGGCTACTGCTGCAGTGTTCACTTGTACGACAGGTACTCAATATAATTACGAATAAAAATAGCGTCAGAAATGTTCAGTATTGGTTAATGTAACTCAGTAGTCGGGCAGAAATTAACTGAAGAAAAATATTTCTGTAAAAAATTAAGTGGAATGTAAATCGGATAACCACACTTTGCTTGAATTAAACATAAAAAGTTTGATCTTTTTTTCAAAACGAATGAAACACAAGAAAGATTATACTTTCATACATTCAAGTATGACCATCATTACCAAATGTAGGAATGGAAATTTTACAGGTTTGGAACAATAAAACGTTTTACATACTATTAATATCATGATTTAATGTATGTAAAATAATACTAAATAAAATTAATGTGACTTATAGTAACAAATGTTAAATAGTTTTTACATGATTACTACTATGAATGACTTCCTCATGTTTCTGAGAAAATAACTCAATTTGTAACACGTGAACATATGGTTCTGTTTCATACAGTCTACTTTCTGTCCAGTGTGTCGGCAATGCGACACCTCACTCACTGCACGCAGCATGGATTCTGCAATCCCCGTCTCAATTCTTGATCAAGCATTTTCTATTTGTATAATAAAGAAGCGAAACTCAACATACCTGGTCAGTTTTAACGGAAGGCGAGTAGCATGACTTCCACACCTGGTTGTCTGGGCTGAGATTCAAACTCTGGGTCAGTTCCTTACAGTCCCGTGGTGGTCTGGTGGTCAAACTACTCGCCTCCCATCTAGGTGAACTGGGTTCGATTCTCGGATTTTCACATGAGGTTTTCTCAGGGATCTCCCATTTCCCCGCCCTTGCATTCCGGCGCTGCTTCATCCTTACCTCGCTTCACCCACCTCGATGTTAAGAGCCGCCCAAATCTCGTCACTCCACTCACCTCAATGTCGTAGCAGCTTGCCCTGTGTAGGTGACATAGGAGGAGGGGAGAGGCTGTACCCACCTGTGGTTGAAGCACGCGCAGAGCAGCAGGTGGTCGACACCGCCCAGGGGGACGACGTCGCCTCTCCGGTGCTCCAGTGGGCTGGTGGAGCTCCTCATTGGCTGGCCGCCATCTTCTGTCTGCTGGCCACAGCGCTGCTCCAAGTACGACAACCCCGCCTCCAGGAAGTCCAGCTCACGAGACGGCGCAGGTGCGCGCACTCTGTGTGAATGCAAACACAGTGTTGTGTCGTAAACATGAGTGGTAGCAGAGCGTGGCAAATACACATGTACACATACAAAGTGTACAGCGGTGTCGTATTGTAACCGTGATGGTGGCAAAGCGTGGTATGCACACACAAACACATGCCGACGGAGGCAGTAGTTTGAAACTGTATAGTTTTTTAACTCGGTGAAATTTGGGCTCGAACAAGAAAGAGTTGTTAAAAAAATGTTGGGATGACTTACATAAAGAATCTTATATATCCATACCGGCTGTGCTACTGGGCAAAAATTTAGTATAAATTATATTTTCTCTTTCTATAGAGTTCATTGTCAACAAGAGAGAAACGTTGAGTCTATATAGAGCCACCTCAACTGTCACCGATAAAAGAAATGTTTTTGGAAGAACTCAGTTGCAGTAACTCAAATATTTGTTTGGTAAATCTGATCTTTGTTGGGTGCAGTGGGTTAGTCTTTCAGTATAATGAATTTCTGTTATTTGTATCCAACAATAAATACGAATTAAAAGGCAACATGATACACAGTCGACCAAATAATAAAATAAACCTTGTTTGTTCAAAGTGTTGACCAAATTCCGACAGAAGTATAGTAATTGTTATCAAGTGCTTATTTTGGTGATAAAATTTTTATGAACAAGTTAAACCTAGTTCCCACAACGAAAAAATAAGACAATGAATGAAAAATAATCATAAATAGTTTGATAGTGCCATAAAATGTGATATTAAGAGAACGTGAGTTATAAATAACGCTAAGCTAGTTATTTCAAGTCTTAAATTTTCTAAAATCGAAAATAGAGATTTCTAGAAAACTAATCCGGAATGGCAGTGTTCGCCAACTTCGTGAGCCATAATAAGTTATTTCTATCTACTAATTTCTTGTGACGACAGTCTGAACTTTTCATAGCGGTGCATGATATTATTGCAAATAACGAATGCCAAATTTTCTTACCCACACATCCATTGTAGCTGACCTACAGCTGTTAAGTAAACAGTCAAATGCGTAGCGATGTTTACATCTTTGTACAGAAACAGTTATACACTGAAGAGCCAAAAAAAAAAAAAAACTGGTACACCTGCCTAATACCGTGTAGGGCCACCGAGCACACAGAAGTGCCGCAAGACGACGTGAAATGGACTCGACTAATGTCTGAAGGTATGCAGGAGGCAATTCACACCATGAATCCTGCAGGGCAGTCCACAAATCCAATTTGCGCCAATTTGAGAAAGGGTTGCACATCTGTCAAGTTTAATGATTCTCGTCAGTCGTCGTTTGTTCCGTTCTTTCACGATCTTTTTCCGGAGGCAGTGATGTCGAAGATGTGATGTTTTACCGGATTCCCGATATTCACGGTACACTCGTGAAATGGTCGTACGCGAACATCCAAATGTTATAGCTACCTCGGAGATGCTATGTCCCATCTCTCGTGCGCCGACTATAAGACCACGTTCAAACTCACTTAAATCTTGATAACTTGCCATTTTAGCAGCAGTAACCGATCTAGCTGCCGACCGCATCGCGTTACTCTGATTGGTTCCATACCTCTGTTATTTGCATACGCACGCCTCTACCAGTCTTTTTGGATCTTCAGTGTATATTTGCATTCTGGGTACTGTTTCATTAAACTACAAGTTTACAAGCTACAAGAAAATTGGCCTGTAAATTGTAGAACCATTGGCAAATAGATTTCATAAATCTACAAGCCAACACTTGTAGCTACAAGTGAAATTCCACAATTTACAAATAGTTGTATAAACATACGTGTATCTTACAAAGATAATTGTAAAATAATCATACTAGCATCGATACTTAAGTATAATAGTGCACCAGTCAAGTTTTAATAGGAGTTAAAAGCATTATTATTACATTATTTTACGTTTAGAAAGAATTAAAACTCCTTGTATGTAAACATATTAAACACAATCAATTTCTACTGTTTCAGACAATGATGTGTATAAACAGACTATTGATTATGCGGTATTACCACAGAGTTTCAGAATGCTAACGTTGGTTTTGCACATGACTGGAATGCAACGAAAAGGATTTTTTAAGTGTTTTTAAAAAGGTGAATTTACTATTGTTTCTGTTTATAGGTGGATTTGACATAAAATAAACATTACGTGGAAGGGTTGTCTTGTTTTAAATTTTATTTTATGTTACCTGCTGTTTTGGAATGCATTTGAGTATTTTCCGAGTTCATTTTGAATATGCATACAACATTCACCGAAAAACAAAGATATGTTCATAAAAATAATATAAGCAAACCCAACAAATTTGTAGACGTGTTAATTTTTTCTATCAGTGTGCCAACTTCCACATGTCTGACAATATGTGTTNCAAACCCAACAAATTTGTAGACGTGTTAATTTTTTCTATCAGTGTGCCAACTTCCACATGTCTGACAATATGTGTTATGAAACACAACCTTTCAACAATTGTGAACATTTTGCTTTGAAGTTTTATAATTGTAGTTTAATGAAAAAGGGCCCAAATATATGGCAAATTTTTTATGCTCTGTATGGGTCAGACTTCCAGTACATCTTAGAAAGTTNATGAAAAAGGGCCCAAATATATGGCAAATTTTTTATGCTCTGTATGGGTCAGACTTCCAGTACATCTTAGAAAGTTAACTATAAAACATTTTTACTTTGTAAACGGTTTTTTAAACGAATAATTTTGCTGGAACGACTGTGTTACAAATGTGTATGGGGTACAACAAATCTTTGTCTGAATGGTGTACGTGGGGCTGGTCACTCTGAGTAGTGTAATTCTGCCACGGTGTTCTGCCAAGCGCACATATCAGCGTCGGAAAGCTAGAAGTTTGAATCCCCGTGCATGGGGTGAACACAGCGTGTCGCCATCCAAGGTAGCCTATTGGCGGTAAGTGAGGCGCTGAGCCCGGCTCCAGCGTGGTAACAATGCGACCACACAGACATCGCCGCCTGAACAAGGAAGGATACGAGGATAGCTTTGTGACTATACAACACTGGGGAACACGGTCTAATGCGGCCTCGACATCCTGCCGCAATCTCTCGCCGATCCCCTACTTGGTCAATACTGACAATGGAGTGAGTGAGTGAGTGAAGAGATTTGGGCGGTTCTTAACAGCTAGGTGATTGAGGTAAGTATGGAGAAGCATCGGAATGAAAGGCCGGGGGNGAAGAGATTTGGGCGGTTCTTAACAGCTAGGTGATTGAGGTAAGTATGGAGAAGCATCGGAATGAAAGGCCGGGGGGAAACGGGAGATCCCCGAGAAAACCGGCCGGCCAGCTTCGACGTCCGGCACGATTTCCACATGCAAAAATCTGGAAGTGACCCGGCCGGGAATTGAACCCAGTTCGCCTTGGTGGAAGGCGAGCAGGCTAACCACTCGGCCACCGCGTCCTCTACTGAAAACTGATTTTGTAAATTAATATANAAGAGATTTGGGCGGTTCTTAACAGCTAGGTGATTGAGGTAAGTATGGAGAAGCATCGGAATGAAAGGCCGGGGGAAACGGGAGATCCCCGAGAAAACCCGCCGGCCAGCTTCGACGTCCGGCACGATTTCCACATGCAAAAATCTGGAAGTGACCCGGCCGGGAATTGAACCCAGTTCACCTTGGTGGAAGGCGAGCAGGCTAACCACTCGGCCACCGCGTCCTCTACTGAAAACTGATTTCGTAAATTAATATAGGAACAAACTAGACTGAATAACTGTGTACATTCCACATACTTTTTTTTAAGGATAATTGCAGTTTTAGAAAAGCATCGGAGCACAATGAGGCAGTAACCGACCCCGTCTGTGCTGAACTGAATTGTACGGAATTTGAATGGTTTACCAAATAAGTTGTAGTGAATTATAATTATAACTGACAATGTGAAGACACCTTTGAACTCCAAATGGCAATGTTCAACTTCAGGTGAGTACTTGAGGCCCTAGTTACGTTTCCTTTCAGTCATTCTTTATTCTTTAACCACCTTTTAAAATAAATATTGCCATGTTATTAATATACACAGAGTATATATTCCACGGCACTCGGAAGTTAAAGTCTAAGGCTAAAACAAAAAATATTTATTGACTATTGTACCAAATGAGAGGTTTTTCAAAAGTGCCCACTTTATCGTGAATAGTCTATAGCTGCATATATGTTTACGGGCTGATCGACTAACATGCGCCCAGGAAAGTATGTAAGCCGGGGGGGGGGGGGGCATTTCCATGCCTTAAAATTTAATGAAAAGGGTTAGGTACACTTTTTTTAATACTAAAATTATTCACATTACTTAATTTTTTAATGCGTTCAAGTGTCAGATTGATTAAAGTTACATAACACAGCGATAGATCGATCCTCTTAGCCACAAGGCCTTACCGGATTTTATTTGTACTATAAGTATTGTGCTTAAATTGTCTTATCGGTTATTTGTACAATTGTATAAAATATATNCACATTACTTAATTTTTAATGCGTTCAAGTGTCAGATTGATTAAAGTTACAGAATACAGGTTGACTATAAAGTCCCTATATATTTGTGGGGAATCGCTAATATATCTTGTTTGTATTTTAGTTATCGAAAATGGTCGCCATTGAAGAGGGGATAGTCGTGGTTCGTGCTCGTCTGAGGACTAACGTACGATGCAGTGAGAGCTGATTTCACACGAAGATTTAGGCNGGATAGTCGTGGTTCGTGCTCGTCTGAGGACTAACGTACGATGCAGTGAGAGCTGATTTCACACGAAGATTTAGGCAGCATGGCCCCACAAATGTAATCGAATTCGCCATCTTGTCAACAAATTCAATCGCACAGGGAGTGGTGTCGAGGACGAAGAGCGTCCAGTAAGGCGAACGCAATATTTCCAGGGAGATGAGTAGGCAGTGGATCACACCACACGTGGGCACCGCGGTCTCCGGACTTCACATACCTCGATTTATTTGCATGGGGCTACATCAAATTGCTGGTGTATCGAACTAGGGTTCGAGGTCTTGCAGATTTGAGAGATCGAATTAGACGTGCGATTGATACCATTACACATCATGTTGGCGAACGTTTTACTATATTCCTCACAACTTTGGCAGCTCTGCTTTGAAATGGAAGGGGGTCGTGTTGAAGTGAGGTAATGCACTGTGTAGCAGTGTGTGTGGGTTTATCATCACCAAAAAACTGTGTGTCCTTTTCGGCCCTTTTCAAAGAAATGGTAAGGGACTTTATAATCACACTGTATTTATTTTACTAATAACTTCACAGTTTTACTTGACCTGAGGCATGAATCAAGTGGCCAGGCCCGTGTCAATGTTAATTTTACACATATGGTGTAAGAATGCACTATGCGCAGACAAGTATATGCTAAGCAGGACTTTCGAGAGAGCACAGTAGACCGGGAACGGCGTGTATCGTGTGTGGTGATAACTAGATACAGGTGTATTTCGCGAAAATTTTTGTGGCCATGCTATAATTCAATATCCCACGTCCACAACCACAACATCCTGCGTTTAAAGGCCGCGTGCCTACGTGAAAAGACATATTCTTATTTGATTGGTCCAATCGCAATGAAGTACCCCGACACTGAACATCCGTGATTGGCGGTCAGGCGCTTGAGGCACGCGACATTGAAAATCATCCAAACGCGGAAGTGCATACGAACTAAAATGTTTTGCAGTACAACTGGTGCGCGCTTCCGTAGTGACGACGCACCTCTGACGTGGCTGCGACGACGACCTGGTCCACCTGTCAGACGCCGGACTGCCCAGCCGCCCTCCGACCAGACAGACTGTCGACCCTGGCTCGGCTCTCACCTCCGTCTTGATCGGCTGCGAGGGACTCCAGTACTTCCTTTCCTCCGGCCGCACCCACACCTGCACACACAACGTGCACACACAACCTGCCCACACAACGTGCACACACAACCTGCACACACAACGTGCACACACAGCGGATTGTAACCGTGAAGGTAGTGTGTGCACCCAGGGTACACAGTAGCCACCCTCCGTGTCCCGACATTCGACTTCTTTTCTGCCATTGCGACTATCACAAACGACAAGGATAGTACTCGAGATTAGAACATTGTGTTAGTAACTGTTTTTAAGTTGTTTTTTTTACTTAATCAAAACAGTTTTTAATGTAATTAGATTAAATTCGAATTGGTGAAAATATTTCATTCATGTAAAAAGGGCTTGTATTTAGAAAATTAAGATATAAACAAACACGTTCCCCCGGTTGACCGCGTGACTTCGACAGTTGTGCTGGTGTGCTGACGACCGGCATACCTCGTCTTTAGTCTACGACTGTAACACCGGGGTCACGTAGAGAAGTCTGTGGTGCTGACGGAAGAGAGGGTTAAGTCAAAAATGTCAAAATTTCAGGAGAGGTCAAAGAAAGTATAGGAGTATTAGGAAGATCAGGAGTCTGCTATCCCGAGTGAGTCGCCCGCGGTTATTTTTCCGTATCTATGCAACCCGCAAACATAATTACCTATCTAACAAAATATAAATTGTAGCAGATCACCACGGGCTCGTTGATGCGTTATCGTCAGTACAGTAAGCAGAGAATGGATGGTGTTTATGTCAGCAATGCGTTGAGAAGCAGTCACTTTTCAATGAAAGCATGTCTGTTTATTGTGTTGACACAGATTACTGCGATGTTTGCCGAATACGTTTGTACGTGACGATCACAGTTCATGAGACACGCCCTCGACTACTCTGAGCCAATAGCAGACTTGCAAGGAAACAAGCTGCGAATCCCGTGCTGCCAAGTGTGAGGTAGCGTTAACTACCTTCCGGGATTGCAGCCAATAAACAAATATCTGCGGCTTTAGTATTTACAAGAATGTGAAGCCCAGCATACACGTCACTGAACTAGTGAAATCTTCCTATACCTAGCTATATATTAAAAATAATGTTATATATATTGTGTGTTGCTACTAATTTAACTAACACTCTTTTTCAAAAGTATAAGGAATAATTGTTAGATTTATGTCATTTTATTCTACAGTTAACCCACTTTTCCAAAATCAGCAGATATACATGACTTAATTCACACATTATTTATAATGTTCTAACGTTTTTTGTGTGAGCCTATATCATTAAAATCCAATTTTATTTACAGCATTAATATTAAACATTTATTTGCTTTCTTCTGAGATTAAAGTATTAAAAAATAAACTGTACTCCGTATGTGTCAACACTGTTGAAGACAAAACACAATATTGAGCTGGTTTGTCACATCTGGGTACTATCATAACTTAGAACTTGTCTGTTCTTAGCAATTAAAGTATTTCCACTTCATCACTGCACGTGTCTTCATCCAAATGAAGAGCACGAACAGAACCGCTCTCATGGAACTGACGGTAAAAATCCAGCCAGGATTGATCAGATGAAGCATTCTCAACAAATACTTCTTCTCTCTGAATATTGGAACACATCCCTAATTATTAAAAAAACATCACTCATAAAGCCCATCGGCTTCAACCATCTGACTTTAATTACCACGTCTTCTGTAGCTCATTCGATCGAATAGTTCGTCTTCATTCAGAGAAGAAGAGTGGAGAGATTTTGGTATCTCTTAACAGCAAGGTCTTGAGAGTCATTCAGAGAAGTACTGCAGTTGAAAATACCAGGTTCTTTGGAGTACATGAGCCACTGAACAGCATAAAATGTTGGAAAGCCGTAGTGGTGTTGACAAAACTTGCTGCAAGTTGAATGAGTTTACCCTTCTTTCATCAGAAGATATTTCTTGGTGAACCTTTTGAAATTGTACGCATCATCGTTAACATTGTGAAGAGCCACACTTTCTGCTTTGATTGTAGGCAACTCAGTTTTCAATTTAATTTCGATCACACCGATTCCACGTATCAACTGATAACTGCTTGGATGATATGTCCATAAGTCTCGAAAATATTTGAAAATATTATCTAGAAACATGTGTTTCCACCTTCTCTTTGTACACGTCGTTAATGATTGTGAGATTCAATCCAGGTAGAAGATAATTTTTTATCTCTCTCTTCTAATATAATGGAATTTATTTTAGGATATGAACTTCCGTGTTTCTTAACTTCCTGTTTTTACTACAGTTCCCAGGAGTTTACTTATCGGTTCACTTATGTTTTGGACTGTACACAGCATCAGTAGTTGACGTTTAGTAACGAAATCAGACCTACCAACAACAACTCTAAGAATTTAAGGGCAATTTTAAGGTTTGACCTGCTCGCTGTACCTTTCTGTGTGTTACAACTTTAACCAATAACACAATGCTCATCAGAATATACGCTAGGCTGTCTACTCATTAAGGTGTCCCTTATATGGCAAAAAAAATTTTTTCTGAATTTGCTAACGCATACACCCTGTTTTTTTTCGAACTACCATGGCTTAATCAGATACGAAATTTCGCCCTTGTACAATTACTTTAATCTGTGCTGACTAGACCTCAAAGTTTTTAAAAGTAGTATTTTTTACTGCTCCGTGATATGTGACTAGATCTTAGCAAAACTTCATATTTAGGTATAATATGAAACTAAAACAACAATGAACACTAGATTAGTATATTAGGCACGAAAAAAGCACAACATTAGTGTGGATATTTTGTTTTTAAAGTCTCCTTTTTGCAGTCAGGATNAGTATATTAGGCACGAAAAAAGCACAACATTAGTGTGGATATTTTGTTTTTAAAGTCTCCTTTTTGCAGTCAGGATACAGTTTTCTGTGTTCTTGAACACAGCGTAAAATGTACTGCTTCTGTTCTTCCTTAGCTGTGATTTTTCCATGAAATTCTTGCACACGTTTGGCAGCTCTTTCAGCTATATCATTGACTGCCTTAAGAGAAAAAACTTTCCCTTTCTAAATTAGCATTAATTCGCACCTTGGTTTCTTCATCGACCGAATCATCAAAGAGTGATAATATAGCTATTTCCTCACATAAATACCCCAAGTGTTGGCAAAACTTGCTCAAAGCTGCTTGGGAAATTACTTTATCAACGTTTTACTAACCTTTCAAAGTTTTCAAAAAGCACAAATCTTGATAAGGTGATTTTACTGCTAAACTACATCCAAGCCAGGGCTTCACATAAACTGTTACAATAAATCAGCAAACGTCTCTCAGTCCTTGTTTTTCCTTCGCGCTTATTTTGAATTGAGACTGCAACAAACATCTTTTCAAAGAGTAAATAGCTCTAGCCATCCACCGCGCTTGTTGCATTGGACCAGGATGTCTTATTTTCAGTTTTTTCTCTTTATCTCCTCAGGTAAAGACTCTTCGTCAGAGCTGAGAAAACTACCATGTAGTTCTTGATGTGATAACTCGTGCGATGTAGAAGAAGTAGATGCAGCTAGTTTTCTTTTTTCTTCTTCCACTTTTCGTTGCCTTGACCTCTCTTCTTTCTCAGTAAATGTTTTATCTACGCCCACCAAGCATCCCGGACGNCTCTCTCTCTCTCTCTCTCTCTCTCTCTCTCTCTCTCTCTCTCTCTCTCTCTCTCTCTGTAAGAACATTTAATCTTCCTCTGTTTTCATTATTTCGAGGGCATCGGTGTGTGTGATATCAAATAAGTTATCCAAATCCGTTTGGAATTTTTTCACCCGCCGTTTATGAACATCTTGGGATTTCGTACAATTTTTTCGAAGATCCCGCCACACATGATAAAGATCCACAAGTTTTTATACGCAGTTTGGAAGTGATTTCGTGGGTATTCTCGCCTTTTCCCAAAAAATAATGCACTCGCGAATAAAAATATTTGCGCTTTCAGTTACAGTCAACTTAACTTCTCGAGTATTGAAAAACCAAACTGCAAGAACTTGTCTATTTGACGGTAGTTTTGCACCCGTTATTTGGTGGTTTGCCTCCCCGACTAAGAAAATACTTCTTTTAGCACTTCGTATTTCCACTGGCATCTTCGAACAATAAAACAATCCGTGTTAATGTCGCGACGTACTGCATCAGAATGACAACAAAGTGAGTGCGCGTTGCCCGCACGCTGCTTCACTACCGTAACTCGTATGAACTAGCGTAACTCGTATGAACATATTCCGATGCAAGCCGGTACGGGTTGTAGTACTCCAAATGAGTTGAAATGTGCTGTGCAAGTATTTTATAGTAAAACGAAAATAAATAGGCCCTATGCATAACAAAATTTACTATTTAAAAAATAAGGGACACCCCACTACTCATACATTGGTAAATTTATAAAGAGTAAACTGGGTTGACGCTAAAAGAGACATCTCACTTTACTATTATTTATACAATTATTTAAGCCAACTTATCACTTTCTCTAAGTTACAAGTAAAAGTGATAAATAAGGGCAAGCTAGTTATGTGAACTTAATTCGATGTTTCATGACCAAATGTTAAGAAACGCACTTAGCTCGTTATTTCATCCTGCAACAATAGCTTCTGCAATTAGTTGTCCTGAAACAACTTGGTTTAGCCCGGTAACAACCACTCATGTCTACCTGTTGCTGGCCGTAACTCGCATGACTTAGACCTCTCCTTCGCCACGCCACAGCATTACAGCATGGGACTCTAAACACTCTACTAACAAGGTCACACAGCGGCATGCAGTGCCTTCTCTGAACGTATCTCTGCATATAATAGTGACGAACATGAGTTCACAGTTTTTTGAAAATGTTGGAGTGTTTGAAGTGCCGCCATCTGTTACGGATGGTTTGATATAACTGAAGTTTTTTTTGAAGGCGTAGGTGAAAGTTGCTGCACGAAAAATAATTGTCTTGTCCCAGCGACCAAGAAATCTTCGAGTAGTCTCAGCATTGTCTGCCTCCGAAATCTGAATTTATAGGTCACACGGAAAGGTTGCGTGGTTCACGATCAGTTCCGTTTTTCGTGATTATGAAATAAGTTTCCGTATATTTAAAGTGTCAGTCTGTTAAAATTTTCGTTACTTAACATAAACGTTTACAATATTCTTACTAGAATCAGGCCCTTTTAATACTTTATTACGTTCTGAATTCTTCAGAAACCCCAAATGACTCGNACAATATTCTTACTAGAATCAGGCCCTTTTAATACTTTATTACGTTCTGAATTCTTCAGAAACCCCAAATGACTCGGTCTAGGGCATACATTAACTACAGTAGTACTACTCATTGACGTTTATACTATTTTAATGCGGAACGCAAAAACAAACAGTAATGTACTTAAACACAAACTACATTTTCGTATAATCGTGTTCTATCCTAATGAGTGGAGCAAAATCGCCAATCTAGGTTTTGAAAAGCAACTGAAGGATTTCCATGTCTCCAAAGACCCGAGATGCGGGAGGGCACTCACGTGTGGCCACTTGTATTTAAAAGTGGTGTTATCATTGCCAAATCTTGTTTTTGCTTATATCTCTGTATTACACATGTAAAATTTGATATTTAAAATTCGAACCTTGTCGTTACATGCAGAACTACTCCACGGAATTTCTGCGACCGGAATTGACTGATTTCAGTTTGTAATTACTCAGTTGTGACTGAAAAAGAATAAGAAATGGTGTAACCTTTACTGCGGTTACGGATGCATTAAAAAACCACATGTGGAAATATTGTGACTTAAAAATATACATTTCAAGCTCTGCCCTATGCCCTGAGAACCATCGTTCTCAAATACTGTATTTCAACTGGACAGTAAGCTGTGGTGAAACAAACATAAATCCAACTTGAAAGTGATACTGTCCTTTTAAAAGGAGTATGAAGCAGCGCGTTCAAGGTCAACAAGCGAGGGAGCAATACGGGCGACACTAATACGCACCTCTAGCGCCTCATCGCTCTCACGCGCAAGGCGTGCAATGTTTCCGTCGTGATGCTGCACTGCACGAATTAAATGTGCAACAGTGGCACTTTATTACACGCGATGAAAGCCCACATATTAAACTACGCCCTTATAATCGTACTTTCTTCTTACCGCTTAAGGAAACTTCATAGACGAGCTTTAAAAATGTGACATCCAACAATTTTCATAATTTTTTTCCGTAAACATATTTACATATAATTAATAAAATAATTTTTAAAAATAATAAAAAATTATAAATAACAAAAAAAAAATACTAAAAATAATAATAATAAAACTAAAAACCAAAAAAGGGGAAAATAATAAAAAAAGTAAAAAAATAATAAGGGCATAGATAATTGTTTTTTTTATTACCTTTTATGGGAAAAAGTCATATTTCCAGATCATTTGTTTACCGAGATACGAGTATTCACGTGAACAGCGATTTCACAGGAACTGTTTCAGTACGCACTTACTCCTCTTAGGAATGTGAGTGTGCTACCTGTTTGTGCTGCAGTTGTACGGCGAAGGTGACGACGTCGCTGATTGGCTCGCCGTCGTCCGTGAGGTAGTATACGAGCAGCTGACTGGCTGGCGCCATCACAGCCTTCACCTCGAAGCTGCGAACACAATACAGTCGCTCCCCTTAGTGTCAGCCGCGTTCAACTCGACTGGACACGTGCAGGAAAAAAAAATGGCCGGAAAGAATTAATTTCGTCAACATTCACTTGCCGTCGAAACAAATAATAGTAACCAAAAATTAAATATAAAAGCATGTGAGATTCAAACCCACAAATCACAACTAGAAAACAAGTAGTTTATTATTTTCTATACACAGCTGTAGGCATTCATTTGGTATGAAATAAATATGTCATAGCTGAAGCATTGAGTAGGTTGCATTTTAAAGGAAATTGGATCTTAAGATAAAGGAACAGTCGGTTTGAAATGATAAATTATTTAAATTTGTGTGTCGTCTCAAAGAGACCTTTCTCCCGTAGTAAAGCTTTTATTTGAAACGAAAACCTGCAATGCTCACGCACAGGCAACAGCGTAATTCGACGATCTCTCGACTAAGGTTTCATCTACTCAAGTTAGGAACAAAACGGAATTTCTCATGGGAGAGTTTAACATAAGGAAACTTTCCGCCGCAAGATGCGCTGGTGAAAGAGGTCACTTTTGTGCTGGCGGTAAATAGATGAATTATACATTTGTGTATGTAAAAGTTTGTTTTTTCGTTGGGCTTGTCATATATATATTTGCTCCAGCCAAAATATTATATATTAACTTAATTCCGTAACTTTTATTCATACTCTGCAATGCTTACAAGAGCAAACAGTATAAATACAAATGAGTTTGCCATTGAGAGTTCATTAGCAAGCATATTTCAATGGAAATATAACTGTAAGCAATATAAATTTTGTACTTTACTTCTTTCCCTCAAGAAAAGTGAGTAGGAAAGCTCTAAATATAATATTTTGAAACATTTGTCTACTTTTTTTTCGTTTTGGTCGTCAAATACTAAATAAAGATATTGTGTAAACCAACGTTTTGCTAACATCTGTTTACAACAGAATATTAAACAACATGTGAACATATTTCGTTATATTTTCATTATAGTGCAAAGAACAAAGTTTATTCTTTGCGTAGCTTCTTACACAATATAAGTCGGAAGATATAACACAATTATGCATAGAAAATTGCACTCTTCAACAACATTTTAGGAAGTTTACCAGGAATTTTTTTACAGTGTGCAGTTGTATCATTCACATACATACAAAACGGATAAATGTGGTTGTAAGCATGTGACACCAGTGCACTCTGGCGGCGAAAATTTTAGTAGCCAAACAAAAGCATTGAGCTTCCCAACCTGAGTAGAATAAACCTTATTTCGACGTCTCGTTGACATCGAGGTCATATGTAACTATTTTAACATAAATAGGGGGG
>NQII01007248.1:0-12392 GCA_002778355.1 Clitarchus hookeri
TATGGATCGGCACAGGAATGAAAGGGAGGGGGAAACGGGAGATTCCCGAGAAAACCCACCGACCAGCGGCATCGTCGAGCACGATTCCCACATGCAAAAATCCGGGAGCGACCCTGTCAAGAATATAATCTGGTTCGCCTAGGTGGGTTGCGAGTAGTCTAACCACTACATCACTGCGGCCCCTCTTGCAACGACTTATATTAACTTGCCCATTTTACCAAAAAAATGATGACGCACAAGGAGGGGGAAACAAGGGAGGGTAATCAGGGGAGAAAACGGGAGGGGAGCCGAGCCGAGTATAGAGAAAGTCACCTCGGAGAGTTGAAATACCAAAGACGTAAGGTGCGGCGGCGCTGGCGTCATAAGGGTGCCGCTGTGGCTGAGCGGTTAGCCTGCTTTTCTCCCACCAAGGCGAACTGGGTTTAATCCTCTGCCGGGCCACTCCCGAACTTTCGCATGTGGGAATCGTGCCGGACGATGCCGCTGGTCGGCGGGTTTTCTCAAGGATCTCCCGTTTCCCCCGCCCATTCATTCAGGCGCTGCTCCATACTCACCGCAATCACCCTCATCGACTCTCAAGACCTCACTGTTAAGAGCCGCCCAAATCTCTCCACCCACTCCACTGCAAGCTGTGCCAAACAAGATACATGCTTCGTACCTCCTGACTCCAATTTTTAGAACCTTCATTGACAAAATAAAGTTCGGTGAAGAAATTCAGTAATTCTCAATGTAACCACATGCTTTAATTATAAGGTATCCGACCTAACTCTGTACTTCAGCTAGAAAGGAATATTAATCACCTATATATTTGGCAAAGATACTATCGCGTCCACACACGATCACAATTTCTTGGCATTAAAAAAAGAAAATAAGCAGATACCGGGAAGAAATCGGCTATGGCCTATAGTAAGGAACCATCCCAGCATTCACCTGGAGTGATTTCGGGAAACAACGGAAAACCGAAATAATGATGCCCCGAAATGTATTCGAGCCCCGTTCCATTGAAAGAAAAGGATTGCCCCGAGAAAAGCCAACGACTGCGTATTCAATGACATTTCTCGCTCACGGTCTTGAGCAATACGGCTGGCTAGGAGTTTAGGAAGCGCTTCACAGCTATAGGCCTTCAAAGTGCTCATGGACGTGGAGTGAGGTAGAGATGGAACAGCGATGGAATGCGAAGATTGTGAAAACGGGAGCACGTCGAAAAAAAAAACTGCCGGCAAGCGGCACCGTTCCCCTCGTTATGAGAAACTCTCTCGTCACAGGACTGGAACGCGAATCATAAGCCCCAGAAAGGGGAAAAAAAATCCAAGCGTTCTCAACTCCGCTCGTAGAGGATTCCCAAAAAGGAAACCTGCAGGTCAATTCCCCCAACCAGCGTTGCCCTCTTAAAAATAGTAAGAGAAAAGGGCCGAGCCCCTAAGTCGTTTTTTTCCCTTCAGCAAAATTTAAATAGTAGTATAATACACTTTAAAATCGTCACTCTGTTTCACATGTTATAACCAGTGACCAGTAAACACTTATTAAGGTGCAAGGTTAAAAAAAATATACAAAAAATCAGAACACTGAATTTGGGGTAGTTAATATATAAATAATTATTAAAATAAATAAAACCATAATGAGTATCATAATATGTAAGATGTTATTTGCAAGTACCACCGAAAAAATGAATTGTTTTAATAATAAAAATGCAAAACAATGTTAACGTGAATATTCAATTAAAATTCAGTTTTAAGGGTATTCGTCGGTTGAAACAAACATAAATCGTATGAGAAGAGTGGTGCACCAGTAAGTATTTTACGTATTGTACCAATGCATACAAAGTTTTATATTTATATATATAAATTTTACTTCATAATTCACATATCAATTATTAACAAATAAATTTTACTTCATAATTTACATTAAAAAAGGGCTGCAAAAAAGTCCATGACATAAGCATCAGAAATAATTCTTTAACGAAACCGCATGCGACCAAATAAATAAAAGGGCCTGGCTTTCCTGAGTTTGAAGATCAGCTAGCAGATCAAAAGCCACGGTGAAACATCACTGCCGTGAAGCTGGTAAGCAAATCAAGAGCCAAGTGGAAACACCGTTTCCATGAGGCTGGGCTCGCTATCAGTAAGGCATTTCGAGCAGCAAGATGCCGAAATATGTAGGGATCAAGCCACGCAGGAGAGGTGGACCGCACACAGGCGGCGATGCAAAGTTTTACGACATAATTTGTCGATAATAGGACAGTGTTTAAATTACGTGACTTCACATAATGATACTTAGATGAGAAAAGAAATAAGGTCACGTCAGCACTAACGAAATATACGCGATTGGACAATTTCGCCCGCATGGCAGATTCGATACAATCGAATGGCCATGCGCTGGTCCCGAATTACGTTGGAGATTTATGCTAACAAAATATTTAAATTTCCATTTTCACATCATATAAATTACATTAACGTTGCGTACAACAGATTTTTCATTTTTAACAATTAATGTTGTATAACAAGACAAAATTTTAACACAGACGCTAAAGTACCATGTATCGTGGCACAAAACACTTGAATAAGTTATAGTAGAGAGTCGCCAAAAAGGATGCTTACCAAACAGTAATAGCAAATTCTTAATTATAAGTAACCCAACATTTTATGTTTTCAGACAGCAATGATTNGATGCTTACCAAACAGTAATAGCAAATTCTTAATTATAAGTAACCCAACATTTTATGTTTTCAGACAGCAATGATTAACAGTTTAGTAAAATTACTGCAAATTAAGAGAAGAATGAGACAAATAAAGAAAAGGAACAAACGACAGGGCTTTGCCATGAATATCGCCGAAAAGCNCAAATTAAGAGAAGAATGAGACAAATAAAGAAAAGGAACAAACGACAGGGCTTTGCCATGAATATCGCCGAAAAGAGAATTAAAGTTTGAGCAAGGAAGCGCCGCCAAAAAAAAAAAAAGGCACAGTTATTCTTACTTGAAAACCACGTGTAACTCCGCCGAAAAACGAAGCCCGGGTGGCTTTGGTGAAAAACCGACGTGCTTGCCATGCAGCCCTTGGCCGCATGATAAATGCGTACGTAACTGGCATGAAGCGGTGGTTCCTTTGATGTGGGCACTCATTCGCCAGTGGGCTGCGAGACGCCCTGCAAGCGGATCTTACGTCTTGTTTGGTAGCGCGCTGCTGAGGATGATTCCCTACTGGTTCTGCTACAGGCTGGCAGGTACGCTACTGGGCGCTGATAGGCGGCGCTCCGACATGTTGCCAGCGCAGTGACGCCAACTTGCTGGCGTGCGTGGCTTAAGTTGGGAGTATGAGCAGTAGCTTCACTTGTGTACTCTGTGCCCTAGCGCCTACAGCACAACTCCTACGAGTCCACAAGTCTACAACTCGCTGACTTGCAGAGTGATAGCAACAAGTCACGTAACACAAACTGAGACNCTCCTACGAGTCCACAAGTCTACAACTCGCTGACTTGCAGAGTGATAGCAACAAGTCACGTAACACAAACTGAGACGCGAGACTTGCACAAATCCATACTACTTTTACATTTATAGATGCATTCTACAGTACTAGTTAACAACTGTAACGCGTGCGACCGTTTCCGAGCCAATAAAATGAAATTTACAGTGTTTGTTCTGCTGACAAACGAAAATATGTCCAGGCTATTTCGCCCGAAACATTTCCAAGCTGTGAAGTAGCTTACCCTGAATTTCTCTTTAAATTCAAAGTCGTTGACTGCCACAAAATTGTTTCTTGGCAAATACCTGCACAGGTCATATCTGCAGCATCGTCTTCGTTATCCACAAACATACACGTATTTTATTATTATATAAAGCTACCACAACCACGAATATATTATATTTTCACTACACATGCGCTTGAAAACAGTATCTACCTTAAGTATTATAATTATAGAAAATATATTACAATTGTGGATTATTCTGTAACACTTTAAAGGTATCACTTTTAAAAGGCCTGCTTAAGATCTACTTGTATGCACATTGCATTGTTATCCTAAATGTAAAATTAGCTTTGCCAAGTTCTTGGCCACTTTACACATGCGTCGGTCAAGTTAAACTGTGATATTATTGGAAAAATTAATAATTTACAAACTTTCTAATTCTTGTACTTATATCTATTATACAAACTACACAAAGCAAGGGTAATAATTTCAGTATTCATAAATGTTCCCATACCACTTTTAATCCAACGTTAAAGCAAGGAACTATTTTCCCTTCGTCTTTACCAACTTTACAGGACAGTAACATTTTTCAAAGGTTGGTTTCCAAACAGCTCACTTAATCGTGAACAGCCTTTACAAGTTTGTTTGTTTGTTTGTTTGGGTTACAGAACTGGTCTACAAGGGCGGAACTCCACTTGAAGTTACAAGTCTAACATCGGTAGCTACACAGGCATGCTCGTGTCATAGAAAAATATACATGTGTATAATTGTACTTACAACTTGTAGTAGGACTTCTAGGAGTTGTGTTATATTAGAAACCCCCACTGCCCCCCCCCCACCGACGGTCTCCAGCTCTCGGTCATACTCTATACGCCCGGAGCGGGGCTAACTGCGTTCGTCACGCAAACACAGCAGTCGCCGGGGTTTTGACGCGGCAACAAAACATCCCTCTACTACGAGGTTCCCTTCCTTTACACAGCGCACACGACGCAAATGTAACCCGTATGGCTACCCCTCTCGTCCTTTAAACAAGCAAGCTAACAAAGTGCGCGTCAACAATGTTGCAATTCCAGTGCCGCCGCAGTCCCGGCTTCAGCCGCAACTCCCCTTCGGCGGCCGCCCCCAGGCGGTAAACTAACTCGCACGCAGCGACCGTGAGACCCCGCGCTCCGCTCATTCCCGCCGCCGAAAACGACGTCGTGAAGAAGCGCGCGGGCAAGCCAGTGCGTTGTGCGTTGTGCGTTGCTGCGAATGGAACCAACCAACCCGACGGGCGATGCGGTCGCTCCTCGCCCTGCGCAAGCCACAGCACGATTGCTCGCTCGGCGCGTTTTCGCCGCCCCGGCTCGCGAACCGCAATGCAGACTTAACAGAAGCCTGCAGAGTTAACGAGCCCTCTTCCAACACCCGCTGGAAATATTTTCCTTTCTCGTGTTATTTATATTATACGATGAAAGAAATACATGTATAGTCCGTTCACCATCACGCCTAACTTTTCTGTAGTCCTGTTAAAAGTTCTACTTCCGGGATTTTCCTCAGCCTCGTCCAAACAAAGTATAGAAAATTATAACAAAGGGAATACGCACCGCCTTCGTGCGCAAGGAGTGTAATAATATTTTGTGTAAGAATTATTTATTACTAGGCACTACCAGCACACTTATATTTTCCCTGTTTTTATTCACATTAATTATTAATGAAACACATTTTATAGATAAAATATGACTAGAAAGTCGAATAAATAAAAAAATTAAGTATTTTTATGTTCAGAGAAGAATAAAAGGCCTTTGATAAATTACATATCTAATAAACAACCAATCACGTCATACATGAGATGATATTTTATACGTTTGATTAAAAATAGTGTGAATAAACGACGAATCCAAACTGGAGAAACGGATCGACGTGATTTTTGCACAGAGATAGTTGGAGGGCCGGGAAGTGACATGGGCTACTTTTTATCACGAGAAAATATCTCATTCACTCGGGGAAATTCTTATTGGAAAATGAAAAAGTACACAAACGGAATAACAATGCATCGTCGTAACCAAGCAAAAGATCGACGCAATTTCTTGCACAGAAATAGTTGGAGGGTTGAAAGGTGATATTGGCTACTTTTTATCGCGAGAAAATATCTCAATAAATTTAGAAACGATAATAGTGAATCAAGTCGGAAAAACGTTTGCTGCCAGCGCGCTCTCTTGCAATACGCTGTCTAAACCGTTAACGATGGGACAATATAATGTTGTAAATAATTGTGTAGAATAAAAAGATCTAGAAAAAACCTCCGCAGTAACATATATTTATCTACGACAGAGAAATACTAATAAGTGTTTTTACCATTTAATTCACCGAGACGGTGAGTTTTATAATATGTATAGAGTATAGAAGATTAACACTAAGTAAAATTCAACTTTACTTGAAAAAAAAAACCTAAACAATAATTCTGTAGTCCACGCGAGCGGAGCCGCGGGCACAGCTAGTAGACTGTAAAATTTACGGTGTGTGGTTGTGTGAGAGATACTGCTGTGGGTTTTAGGCGAATATGTCTGCAGTAGAGTGTAATAATTTCTTTGAGATGTGGGAATTAAATGAAAATAACGAAACGGATTTATATGGCTGAAATCGATAGGGCTAGAAAATATCTTTCGTTTGGCACCAAAATCAGCGCGTTGGCAGATCGCGGCCGCGATATATACTGCTCGGGAATTTTTCGCACATGACCAAAATTGCTGCCAGGTCGTCGCGGACCTCTCAATTAGGCTTTACTCAGAACGTGGCTAGGTAAATCTTTATAAAATAATATTTAATATTTCAGTATATCTGTATAGCTCCCCTGGTCATATTCAATCATATTTATATTGAAATAATATTGTACAACCTTAATGTTAAACAAACCTCTTTTATATAGTGTTCAATACACAACTCTTATCAATAACTTGTTACGCTCCTATATCCCCGTTAAGGATAATAATAACAAAATACCAAAAACATAACACAACGAAATTGTGATGTAGAGATAGAAAGGGGATTATTTCGAAAGAAACGATGTTTTATAATGGACAAATTTTCTCTCAATAAATACTCATTTCCATCTTCGGCATTTTCCATCCAAAGTGGCAAAAGTTTAGTAGTAATAAGTTTATTTATTTTTTTCCTAGCACTAAGCAATATCTCCCACCAACCAATGTAACCACTATGATGAGACAGATCCTCATGATACGTCGGAAGAAGACAAGGCAGCCGCATTAATAATTAGTACTTCAATTTGAATACGCGGGGTTCTGCATGATTGCCTAACATCAGTCCCCTCTCCGCTCACGAAATACGCTCTCTCTTTTTTGTTATTCAATGGCCAGCCGCAAATTATAATATGATTGAATTGTCAGTCACCGGACATGAGACAGCATTTCAATTTCCACCTGTCTCGTCGGGTAAGCGAAAGTGGCAGGGAAAACTCGTTACATAATTTAAGCAAACCCATTAACTTTCCTGAAATCCTAAAATTTAAAACTTGAATTTTACTGTTTGTATTTTTGGTGATGATTTACTGGTAAGCGGCAGAGATATATTAATTGCGTTAAGCATTAAAAATATACTAGTAGAGGAATATGGGGGACTGGCACATCGGGGCCTGGTACCAGAGCGTCGGAACTGTTCGTGGTATGTCATTCGGGACGGCCGGCGGCCATCTTGGGTATGTGACCTTGACATTTACCTTAGACCATGACCCTGGTAACCTTTGACCTTGNGGACGGCCGGCGGCCATCTTGGGTATGTGACCTTGACATTTACCTTAGACCATGACCCTGGTAACCTTTGACCTTGAAAACTCAAACAATTAAAAATATAAATTAAATAAAAAAATTGTTTCTAAAAATTACTAAAAATGGATTATTAAAATTTAAAAAAATTATAATTAAAAATATTTTTAAAACTTAAAATTTTCTAGCTCCCCTTCCCAAACCCCTANCGGCAGAGATATATTAATTGCGTTAAGCATTAAAAATATACTAGTAGAGGAATATGGGGGACTGGCACATCGGGGCCTGGTACCAGAGCGTCGGAACTGTTCGTGGTATGTCATTCGGGACGGCCGGCGGCCATCTTGGGTATGTGACCTTGACATTTACCTTAGACCATGACCCTGGTAACCTTTGACCTTAAAAACTCAAACAATTAAAAAATATAAATTAAATAAAAAAATTGTTTCTAAAAATTACTAAAAATGGATTATTAAAATTTAAAAAAATTATAATTAAAAATATTTTTAAAACTTAAAATTTTCTAGCTCCCCTCCCCCTTCCCAAACCCCTACCATAAGACGACTGACCCTCGCCAATTTCTATTGGCTGTTTAGTCGGCAGGCCTCCACCCCCATTACTCCTCCATCCAATATATTTAATTGCCGAACCACCCCACCACCAATTACTCACCTTCGTTCTACCAATTAGTCGGGGGGAGATGGGACGGGGACTCCTGTGTGAGGAAGGTGGTTGGGCGTTTGAAGTGGTGTGGCCGTACCATACTATACTAACCAAGCCCTTCACCACCACCGTCTCTAGGAAGGGTGGATGATGCGCCTCTTTTAGCCTCACCCCATCCATGGCGATCCAAGGCTACTCGTGCCTCCTCTGTTTTTTTACATATTGGGCTCCGCCACCCGTATCCCTATGGGAACCAATTTCCTCGTGGCTGGTAAGGGGTATCTGCTGTGATGGCTTGGGCCGATAGTTGGTACCTAGGCCCGACCACTTGGCGGGGTGTTGGACCACTTGGCATTCAGGCCGTTGGGGCCCAAGACAGGAATTTCCTGTGTGAAGAAATTCCAATGTATGGCAAGGGACAAGTGTCCAATGACAGCTTGCATGGCTGCTTGCAGGTGGTTTGGGTGGTAACGGAGGGACTGTGATAAAAAAAGGAGAGCGTTCCAGAGCTTTGGGGCCTACGGGTGTTACTCAATTTGCGATGGACCTACGGAATTTGATAATGACGGATACCGCCCTATCAGAGGCCCATCCGCATCCTGCCGTCTGTGGAGTGTCTGGCGTAGCGATTTGACATGAGTAAATCCACTAGTGCCATGGCAAATAAGTGGGAGCACGGGCTTATCGGGTTGGCCCCATCAGATGTTTTCTCTAATGATCCGATCACTAGAGGTTGTGGACTCGTGCTGGCAGTGGTTAACTCCGTATGCTTGAGGTGGTCTGGAGAGATCTCCCTTCTTAAAGAAGTGCCGAGCGGTGAGCAGGCACCTACTCCAGTAGCGTCCTGGCAAGACGTCGGGGGCTCGGATAGTGCTCCGGCCAGACCACACGCTTGGTAATCTGAGTACGAGGATCTCAGGCCTTGTGCAAGAGTGCTACTGGTGGAGCTTGGGTACCAATCCGGGGTTTCGGGCTTGGTTAACTCAGGAGAATGGCTGGGACACCTGCGTTGAGAAGGCGTGATCCGTCTTCCCTGCCGACTGGGTGGCCGTAGCGCGGGATGGCCTTACGGCTAAGAGCGCTACGTAAAAAGACAAAAGGGTGGCAGCCGAGAGGCTGCTGCTTTGCATACTATATATCTATACCAGTTAGTCGAGTTTGCACCACCCCCTTCCAAATCTTTTTAATTCCCCAACTACCCCACCCCTTCCACACACTCACCATTGCTCATTCCGTCGTATGCAGCCATATCGGTGGCTTTTTCGTTTATCATTCGTTTATACATTGCTGGAGGTGGCCATCTTAGATTTAATATGGTTACACTTTCAAAACCTAGGTGGCGATAGTGTATTAATTACAGATTTCGTCACCAGGCAGAAGCCATATTTGTGTATGTTTTTTAAAGTATAGGTGGTGCTGTCGGCGCCCTCTATATTGAATTATATTTCCAACCTATAGGTGGCGTTAATTTCTCGATTTCACTGCCAGGCGAGATGCCGGTACCCGCTCATTCTGTCTATTCAGTAGCAAAGTGAGCTGTCGGCACTCACATTTGTTTCATAGACATAAAAAAACATGTAATTTTTCATACTACTTAAAAATTATTTTTCCAATCAGCGGTATACCTACCAGTATAACATATTAAATTAATATTTTTTTGTATTAAACACTTTAATTAAGACCGATCGAAAAACATTTTTCTTGTTAATGCTAATTAAATTACCATTGAAATTGAGTATTTATTGTTACCCCTAACCTAAACACTTTAGTCCAAACAATTATTCACCCTCGCTTAATCCCTTTCCACTACCGATATTGTTTTCAGCATTATCCACCAGAGCGTGCTGGTGTGGGGAAAGTATATAATGGGAACAATGCCGAACCTCGGCACAGTTTCTCGTCTGATGCCAGAGGTGACGGATCGCTCTCTCGCCCCTCGTCTTTTAGCATTCTAGCTGGTAAGTTCAGATATTTAATTACATCAGATCGCAGGATGTTATCAGGCATGCACGTAATACATATGTATTTTCCAGCGAGATTAAAATCTGCTCGGATTTGGATTATCGGTTTGGGCCTGCCTATCAGTCTCTGGAGGAATATATAACCTCGTAAAATACGGTACTAGAACTTAGTTTTTTTTAAATTTATATATTTACTACTATAATTTGTAAGCGTTAACTCAGTACGCGTGACGCCATTGTAACACTTCGTTTGCATTCGCCAAATTTATTCGGAGACACGAAAAGTATGAATGTGCGAACAATGCAGATCGAATGACATATAAGAGTGTTAAATATAGCATGGCATTTGCAAGGAGCGATAACTTACAGAGGCATGTAAAAACCTGCGTAGCCATAGGACCTTCACCTGTCAAAAACCGTCGTGTAGAGTCTCCTTCACAGCAGAGTACGAGTNAAAAACCTGCGTAGCCATAGGACCTTCACCTGTCAAAAACCGTCGTGTAGAGTCTCCTTCACAGCAGAGTACGAGTGTACTTCCCACAAAACCAAGGGTTCAGGATGAACATCCACCAGCATGCCAGCAAACATCACGCCCAAGAATCGTGGCAGGGTCTGGGTTGGTTAATGACAATGGTTTCGTGGAGGCCCAAATTGCATTCAACCACAGTCTAAAGATCTGTGCCCCCATAACGAGAGCAGGTTTTCGATGGATATTTGCACATGTTTAGCTCGAACGGGGAAAAACAACGCTGTTGGCTCTCCACATAAACACACCATCAATAAAATTTAATATACGGCTGGAATGCAGCTTAGCAAAACTGACCCATTCAACGAAAGGAAGGTATTCGAATCTAAAGTCAAGATAACGAATATACTGTAAAACCTCATACTGGAAATATACATCACAAGAAAGAAGCATACAAAGAGTGTGTTTCGGGATAAATATTATAGAAAAATCAATCACCGAGAGCCGCTTCCCCTCTAAACAACATGTTTGTCCCCCTTCAGCAAAACATTTGCTGATATTTAATGTTGGAAAAAATCATGTGCCGTGTACAGATGCGTTACGCAGCTTTCTATTAAGTAAGCATGCCTCGAAAAACCCAAAAACAGAGTTAATATCACTTCGCTACACCCGCGGTATGCGATATCCACGGTGAAGGATCGCATGCAAGCCCCCTCAGCAAGGCATAGACGCTCATCATTAAAAAACATTTCCTTCCAAGTTTAAAATCAGTACGTTAGGAATTTTAGGCAGCGAGAAAAAATATCCATATGGTTACTCCACGTGAAGCGATATTTCTAGCTCCCAGTGTCTGTATATAAAACTCTTTATACACGCAAATAATTTTAATATAATAAGTTTTGCGGGAGGAAAAATTATACGCCGTGAGAAGACGCTAGCGTAGAGGTACACCCAACACACGTACAAAATCTTAAAAAACTGTTACATTCGGCAAACAAAATTACTGTATTTTCATACATTCGAATACGCTCGACCCATTAGGAGATACGTATATCTGATCCACGGTAAAACACCCCCATCCTACCCGGCAGAGTCACACCACACTGCTACACGAAAGCCGAATGAAAAGTGACATGAAAACATGTGCATGTGTATGTGCGACCTATAATCCAGCAGGTGTCAATAGGGTTCACTACATGAATTACGCCAAATAAAACATAGTTTTATTCCCGAGATGCTAGTCCACCATGCAGATTTATACCACAATGCGAATTCCAGCAAAGACAAGCGCATACAGCTCTCATTTACCACCCGTCGACCTCGTCGAGACATATAGGGAATGACTTCACAACTGCGAAAAAATTAGAGCATATTACAGTAAGTGCATTACGGATGCCATGAGATTTTAGAGTTATTTTAATGCCTTTAGAATGCTAGAAAATCGACTCTATGTACAATTTTTTTGTAAATAAATGCTGACTCAAACTCTGCATTTCTTTTGTATAAAAATCAAATGTGATATTTTTTAATTAATTGTAGTGTTACCAAATATACTTTGTGATGATGTGAAAATAAGAAATAAGAAGAAGAAAAAGTGTCATATTCTCTACTTGCTCATACACAGAGCCCGAAATATCGCAATTTGCTGGCGAGACTGGTAGACGCATTAAAAAACTATCAAGACAAAAGCGTACTAAAAAAAAGTGGACACGAGTCCCACAATAGAAGTAAACGACAGCCACGTGCAGTCGTAATCCGAGGTCGTGCACACGACCAGCCGTGCTGCACCAGGTGTTCAATTGGACATTGCGCTAGGGCGCTGGCCGCCGGAGAGCTGAGTGATTGTCGCGTGATCGG
>NQII01007248.1:12454-73045 GCA_002778355.1 Clitarchus hookeri
TTAATTCCTAGGATAATAAGCCCAGATATCTGGGCGCACAAGTAAACACCAGGGGAGACCCCATATTCAGGGGGACTTGGGTTCGATTCTCGACTCGTCCGGCCCGAACGTTTTTAAAAATAACTCCAGGTTAATCCCGGTATGGTTTCTTGGCCGAGTCCTTACTTGTTCCCGTTTATCCTAGCAACTCGCTCCGTCTCAAAATAGTATACAATTTATTTTATTATAATTTTAGCTAGCACACCACCTAGAAACTGTAAGCTCACACTATTATTTTACGAGAATCGAATGGACAGTCATGAATAACACATATTTACATGTGTTCAATATATGAGGAAGGGGGTTGCGCTATTTTCTCTTGCATCGACTCTGCAACATCGGGCTTTCAGATTCACGAATCATCCTCGTTTCAAGGAATAATAACTTAAAAAATATATATTCAATTAAAAATTTAAAAAAATGGTAACATTTAATGTAGGCAAATTTGTACGTATGCTAACTTAATATTATAAATGCGAAAGTGTGTTCGTTTGTTTGTCCTTTCACGTCGCAACGGAGCAACGAATCGACGTGATTTTTTGTACACAGATAGTTGGAGGGCTGGAAAGTGACACAGGCTACTTTTTATCCCAAAAAAATATCTCATTCCCGCAGGAATATTTTTTTAGTAAAAATTGCGTTCGGGGTACAATGCTGCGTCAATGTAAGTGGTTAGTGTGGGATGAAAGCATTATGTCACACAAAAAAGCGATAGAGGCCCTAAACCGAACTCTACATGATACACGAAACAATACAGATATTACGGGAGGAATGGTTGTATTAGTGGCTGGTGACTTCCACCAATCTCTACCGGTGATTCAGAGGGGCAAACTTGCAGATTAAATCAAAGCCTGTCTCAAGTCGTCAAGCTTATGGGCAAATGTCAAGAAATTCAGCTTGACGACAAATATGAGAGTCCAACTCTGCAATGACGTTGATACGGGATATTATGCTGATAAACTATTAAAAATTGGATATGGGCGGTTAGAAACAGATGCAAAGGGCTGTGTGTCTCTAACGGGGGATTTTAATAATTTGGCGCAGAGTGATAAGGAACTGATTGTTTGCGTTTACCCAGATCTACAAATAAATATAAATGACGACCAGTGGCTATGTAAAATAGCGATTCTAGCACCAAAAAATGACATCGTTAGTTCTCTGATCTGTGTTTATAATCAGTGTCTGTCTACTAACAAATACTGTTATTTCTCCCTATAAGTTTGTTACTATAACCACACGAGCAACATTCAATGACGAAGTTTTTCCCTTTGCACTCATTGAAATTGAAAATCAAGTGCAGACATATTCAGGAAAAAGTATAAAAAGCATGGACTCTATTAAAAAAAAAAATTAAACAATAATTCTGTAGTCCTCGTGAGTGGAGCCGCGGGCAGAGCTAGTTAACTTATAAAACTTTGAACTAAATCGCAAAACGTAACGCAAGCAAATATGCACATATTAACTTTANCAGAGCTAGTTAACTTATAAAACTTTGAACTAAATCGCAAAACGTAACGCAAGCAAATATGCACATATTAACTTTAAAAAAAAATCGCTTTATTGAGCGCAAATATTTATTTGTTATCAGCAATTCCTTGCATTTTTCAGGCATACTAAGATACCAGTTTTCATTGTACAGGTATTCAAACCTACCATTTNTATCAGCAATTCCTTGCATTTTTCAGGCATACTAAGATACCAGTTTTCATTGTACAGGTATTCAAACCTACCATTTTGCACCCGATTCTTTATTGGCCAGTCTGATAATGCTAGGAATATATACCGAATCGGGTCATTATTATTCACTTCGTAACAAATCGAAAGAGTCCCTTCATCCGCTGATGGATATTCCTAGAAATATTTTCACACCTACATGCACAGTGATCAATTAGTGTTAAACCGTATTCCGTGCAGTGATGGTTTANATAACATTTAACCCTTGTTCCGACGGAGAAACCTAAGACATTTTTGCACCGATTATATTTAGGTATTATATATATAATATGTAAATATATTAAATTATTAAAGGAGAAAAAGGCCACCCATTACAGAAATAGGAAAAAATATGTCTATTAACGAAGTTTTGATAGTACACTTCATTGCCCGAAGAGTGCTACATATTTATATTTCCGAATCCACCCGATATTATGAGGTGAAAAAAAGCTTAGTATTTTAAGTTGTATTAATCTTGCATCTTCAGAGGAAACGTCTATGTTTACATATCTAGGACCTGACCATTGGAAAAAAAACTAAAGCCCAGTCCTCTAATATCATTCTTTTTTTTTTTTACAAATGCACAGTACGCAACATAATATCTGAACTGAGAATACCGATTCTAAAATAGTCCCCAGTTCTTTATTAAATTGCAGAGATACATACGCACGTTGCCAATATTTCAACCCAGCCATACCAGTGTATCATAGACATACGAAAGATGCATTTTTGAAAGGCCAGAAGCGAGTGCTAGATCGACTATTATCGATGTTAATTTTTGCGACAAACTTCGTGCACCTCCATAATGCATAGGAAGAGTTCTGATGCTTGCTAAAATACTTGGGCTCTATCAGCCCTTTGTGATAAGACGAAGATATAAAATCTCGCATTATTCAAACACATAAGCAATAAATTCGCGAACAAATGACAAACATACTCATGTTGACGCATGTGAGGTCGTTTTACCCTTTCAAGATTTAAAAAATATCAGGCTACAGGAGAGATTACTTAGGTTAGAAGGCTAAATGCAATTTGCGAAATTATGAAGATTTTGACATATCAGTACAGGTTCCACATCAAAAAGCACCCCAGGTCTATTTTGCAACGATGACCTCTTCCACGATGTCACATAAGAGGGGGGCCGCGGCGACGCAGCGGCTAGAGCTCTCATTTCCCATCCCGAGTAAGCACACAGCATCCTTTCTTTTGTTCACACGTTTTCGCACAGGAGGTCCACCTCAACACCAGCCAATTCTTCACTTGTCCTATTCGCTTCAACACGACGATACAGGTTCGATTCCCAGCAGGGTCGATCCCAGATTTTCGCCCTTTAATTATTCAAAAACATTCTTCAAAAACATTCCTTATTCCACAAAAATATTCCTCATTCCACAAAAATATTCCTCATTTGTCAGAAACATTCCTCATTCGTTAGAAATATTCCTCATTCGTCAGAAACATTCCTCATTCGTCAGAAACATTCCTCATTCTTCAAAAATATTCCTCAAAACATACCTTATTCCTCAAAAACATTCCTCATTCCTCAAAAACATTCCTTACTCAGTTCTTTGTTTGACAAACAAAACTCAGGCGACTTGAACTGCCCGAGAAAGACGCTATACTTAAAATTGAACCATATTACCCCTACCACACTTTCTCGCTCAATGTTTACTTAAAACAAACTCTTGCATTCGATTTTATACACCACTGAAATAATACGTTTTTCAGAAAAGCAATAGGGTAAGGTTCAAGAGAGTAAAAGTACACAAATAAAAGCACATAAATGTATTATCCTACTTTTCCATCCATTCAATATTTGCATTTATCTGATTATAGTAGATGATGGATAGTACACAATGGTTTCATTCGATGTAGACCCTTTCCTTTAGTTCTCCGATGGTTGAAGATATCTCCTTACTAAACAAGGCAATCAAATGTCCGAGTCAATCAACNCCCTTTCCTTTAGTTCTCCGATGGTTGAAGATATCTCCTTACTAAACAAGGCAATCAAATGTCCGAGTCAATCAACTAGTTCATTGGGGTCTTCAAGAAATATGAAGTCGGTGTTCTTGTCGTCTTATGCATTCTTCACGTACCTTATTTCAGCAAAGCCGGTGAGGTAATGTGTGAGGTCGTCGAAATTATCGTATCCATGGCCCTTCTCTTTTTCACAAATCTTCGAGCCAGAACACAATATCATATAAGCCGAAGAAACTTAGGAAACATCACTCAGATATGACTCACTACAGCCTGTTTTATTTACTGAATATTCTCACAACACACAGCGAGCGGCGTCGCTTCGATTGTGATTAGAAGGGGTATTGGACGGGGAGCGTGTCATGCAAAAATAGCCTCCCATGAACCTTGATATGTATCGACTCGGGGAATAATCGTTTAAATACTACTGCCGTCGATACCAAGCACGATGGAAAAACATCACTTTGAATACTTATGAAAAAATTTAACATGAAAACCTTACTGCCGGATATAACAGAGATCACAATTAAATCATAAATATATGATTTTAAATATGCATCAATTCTGTTTTTGAACCATGGCGATTACGTTCAGGCACATCCTCTTATTTGTTAATAACGCTTTGGGCTCCTTGCGCAATAGGATGAAAACGAGTCCNCGATTACGTTCAGGCACATCCTCTTATTTGTTAATAACGCTTTGGGCTCCTTGCGCAATAGGATGAAAACGAGTCCATGCTTACACAAGTAAAAGTTCTCAACATCGCACCTCAGTCCTTCACCAGAGATAAAGTAATTTTTTATTCCATTAAAATGACGACAGCAATAAATGTAAGCACTATTCCCGATGCATAAATATTGATAAACTGTTCAGTGAACACTGCGATAATCACCAACCCAGAGAACCACGAAACGTGGAGGCGGAGATCAGGCACCCTTTCTATAATGATTATTTCGCACGGACACAGAATCGAACACGCTCAACACTTCACACCATCCTCTCGACAGTATTTGCACAGCTACCAGAGCGCACGCCTTGCATCAAGACGAGCTAGGTTCGATTCCTGGCGGGGGTCGCACTTGTATTTTCGCGCATATAGGAAATGTGATTGATGCCGTTGCCAACATTATCACCCGTGATGGACTTGACGATATCCGGCAGATTTTCCCGGGACACTTGAACTNATCACTTAATACCAATGTTACTCAACGCAGATCACTGACGTAGAGTAACCAACGTGTGAAAAAAATGTTTATTTTCTCGATTCAGCTGTTGGAAACGCAGCTCAGCCCATCAGTTTTCCAGTGGAAGATATCGAGGTCCTGGGAATTATTCGGCTATTGCGAAATGTGTGTGGCCGGGGCTACTGGTCGGGCCCCGAGTTCACCGGCCGGGGTCTCGCAAGTCAGCAGTTGTGTGACGCGGGTCGCGGGGACAGCCGTCGTTTTGAGTGGTGTTAGAGTCTTTGACCAATCCTCAGCCGGTGCGGTCGCTCGGTTGCTGGGTCGAGTCCGGAGGTAGTTTAAGCCTAGGCTAGCCCTCGGCCTAGTCTATGGCGCGGCCATTTATAGCGGTATCGTGGAATGCACCGCGGGAATACGGTACAAGTCGGTGAGGGGCGTGGAAATCGCGCTGGTGTTGCCCCCTTCTCGAGGGATGAGAGGGGATAATCATGATCTGCGTGGGATGAATGAACAGTAACGTAGCAGAGGGTTACGTTTTTGATTAATTTAAGTCACCTTAAGGTAGACGACCAGTTTTAGTTATGGCGTTTATTAGATTTTCACAGAGGGCTCCCAATTGGAAATGGCACCCAGGCTAAGTGATACACAGATAATTAATGTTTTGGTGTCTAACTATTGTTTTGGCCACNCCAATTGGAAATGGCACCCAGGCTAAGTGATACACAGATAATTAATGTTTTGGTGTCTAACTATTGTTTTGGCCAGTAATGTAAAGATAAATTTATGTTTAAATTTGACTTGTACTTAGTCTATTTAATTAATATTTTGGCCCAGAGAAAAATTTGTCATTATTTGTCATATGTTTATTTTCATCTAAAGCCCTTTTAAAAAGGAATTAAATTTTGAAAATTATTTATTTAAGGTTTTAGATACCCCTTTCTATATGTTAACACTTAAAAGGANCCAATTGGAAATGGCACCCAGGCTAAGTGATACACAGATAATTAATGTTTTGGTGTCTAACTATTGTTTTGGCCACTAATGTAAAGATAAATTTATGTTTAAATTTGACTTGTACTTAGTCTATTTAATTAATATTTTGGCCCAGAGAAAAATTTGTCATTATTTGTCATATGTTTATTTTCATCTAAAGCCCTTTCAAAAAGGAATTAAATTTTGAAAATTATTTATTTAAGGTTTTAGATACCCCTTTCTATATGTTAACACTTAAAAGGANAAAAAGGAATTAAATTTTGAAAATTATTTATTTAAGGTTTTAGATACCCCTTTCTATATGTTAACACTTAAAAGGATGCAGTGATAAGTATTCAGTGACCTCTCGCAATTAAGTGAAGGAAAGAAACGTACGGAAGAAATATGTTTATCCCTGCCAAGCGAGTCGACAGCAATGCCCCTTACAATATATATGTTGCGATGTGGATTGCAGATAAGTTTAAGATTAGGGGGAAGCAGCCCACATTCGTGACAATATATCATGTTCATACATTTTAATAATAAAGCTCAACTCACCATTTAAACTGTTAAAAAGAAATCAGAGAAGGACAGCTTCCCGGCGTTGGTGGGCTTTAGCTAGTTTATTTATTAATTGGGAATTGGCTCTAAGTAATTTTCTTAGGTCACAATTATTTTGGCGAAGATCATGTTATATGAAAATAGAATAAAAATTTTAAATTAGAATTGCATTATCGTCAGTCTGGCGACTATTGAAGTAATCATATTTCATAATTACTTTAGAGCAAATTTAATCTGCCAAGAATATTTACATCTTATGTTAGTTGGTCAATAAAATGTAATAAACACTAAAAACTCCACACAGTAATTTGGAAAGTGCCAGCCCACAAAAAAAAAAGTATTCATAAAACTTCTGCTTGATATTTTATCTGAAAATTTCAAACAATAAAATAAAATTATGACGCGGTTAATATTTTGTGAACTACTGTGAGTTATATAACTCGAGCCTATCTGTTATAACCCTGATTTTGTTTGACTAACATTCCAAATTTATTGTTGGTAGTTGGTATGGAGGAGTTCCAGATACAAAAAAAAAAACACACACAAATACAAAATTACGTAAGAGAGATCACCTTATTTCCGTCGACAACAGTCTTTAAAAAAATGGCAGAGGTAAAATTCGACAACGAAAACGTACACACCCATTTCAGCAACCAAAGTTTTTTTTTTTTTTTTTTTTTTTTTTCGATTTGGAAATCCGCGGCATGGGGGATGGAATAACGAACATACGTCCAATGGCTCTGTTTACAAACTTTATTTCACGAAATATTTCCCTCCGACGAGGTTGTTAAAGCATCTTTCAAGTTGGATTACTTACACACCCGATTTACAACTTGTAAACATTAATCAGAGAACTCAGAAATTAATAGGGCGCTAATGAAGACATAATGAACTTTTCAAGAGAATCAACTAACGCCCGAGAACGCAGTCGGTGAAAGCCGTCCTTCAAGCCAGCCCTAAGATAAATGGTCGCGGGCAAGTGGACGCTTGAATTTTCGCACTACTCGGCGCGAAACTGAGTCTCTGCTTGCGGCGTCGAACTGATAATGCCGACGGTCAACGGTTAATAAATGATACCAGGGGCTTGCTACCCACGCCGGGGCTGGGGTTGGCTACAATCGGACGACCACTCCACCAATCCCCTTCTCGGTCCTCGGCCCCCTGCACGACAGGATGATCGATGACGTACGGAAAGTGATCAAGACGATAACGGATCGTCTTCGGTGCCGTCAGACCCGACGACTCAATCGCCCACTGGGGTGCGCGCAACGAACGTGTGGGGCATTCTCGTCTCCTTTCTCTGATGATCCTCTCCCTTTACACTGCGCTACTACGTTGGTCCACNACGAACGTGTGGGGCATTCTCGTCTCCTTTCTCTGATGATCCTCTCCCTTTACACTGCGCTACTACGTTGGTCCATCACTTCTGCAAGTGCAGTTCGTCCAGAAGCTTCTGCAGCTTTAATAAACCGATTTGTATGATAATATTACAAGTTCGCGATAAGAAAAAAAAAATATATATATATATTTGGTTTCTGAATGGCATTTGTGAAATAAAAAAATTCTCAATGTTTTGGGGTGAAGGTGACGAGACTTTGACATTATAATGAGCTCCAAAACACGTGGCTACTGAATCATTCCCCAGAAACATTGATTCATGCTGGTGATTGGCCTCTAACAATCACATGCAGTGGCGTGTAGTGAACAGTTGCAAGGTAAAGCTGGCGTCAGCTCTGTGCTGTACCCTGTTGCTTGCTAGTTTACACTTACACCACTAAAACGTAGCTCGGCAGCTGACACCACAAGACGCGTGTAACGGGCCTCTCGCTGCTCACTTGTGAGTGGTCGGAATGCATTCAGTTTCCCCAGTCAGCTCGGCAATTACTGGCTCCTGGCTGCGTGCACCGATGATGTACGGCAGTGAGCAAGCACCAGCTTACCTTGCAACACTTCATCACACGCCACTGGTCACCCGTCGGAACGTATCACCACACAAGCCTTAGCAAACACAGCTCAGTTGCCCCCTCCCCATCCTTTTTTAACTACCATATCGTCTTACTTTACAATACCTCAAGCTCCTTCGACAACGTTTACCTATTACGAGGGCAAATCAATAAATAAGTTACACTTCCACGTTATGGCCATGTATGAAACCACCTATACATAGGCAACACGGCTATGACAACATACAATGTAAGTTCACTTTTCCACATAGTCCCCAAGAGACTGTAAACATTTCTAGGAACGGTCAACCAACTTTTCGATTCCGGATAGGTAGATATCTCCTCGAGCGCTATGTAACCACCCGGAGACAGCTGCTTTCACCTTCCCATTTTTTAACCGGTTGCGTAAAGCAATTAAAGAGAAGCGCCGGGGAAAATTGAGCGCCGGTGTGATTTTGTTGCACGATAGCGCAACACCTCACACGGCCCGCCAAACGTCCGAACTTCTGCAGCGATTCAAGTGGGAGGTATGGCAACATCCTCCATACAGTCCAGACTTAGCGCCATGCGATTTTCATGATTTCGGTAAGCTGAAAAAGGATCTCGGTGGACGACGATTCCGAAACGGTGAGGAGATGAAAGCAGCTGTCTCCGGATTGTTACATAGCGCTGCAGGAGATGTCTACGCATCCGGAATAAAAAATTGGTTGACCGTTCCGAGAAATGTTTACAGTCTCTTGGGGACTATGTGGAAAAGTGAACTTATATTGTATGTTGCCATAGCCGTGTTGCCTATGTATAGGTGGTTTCATATATGGCCATAACGTGGAAGTGTAGCTTATTTATTGATTTGCCCTCGTATTTGAACAAGGAGACTAATGCACGTCTAATGAGCGTAACACGGTTTTATATTTATTTCTAACCTGGAGCTCGATTCCAGAACCCTTCGCACTGTTAAGCCGGTGCGCAGCCAACTACGCTGCAGAGGTTGACCCGCCGAGGATCCTGGCGGAAAGACTAAGAACAATTCCAACAACACAAACTAGACGATGCTTAAGACACAACCCACCGCGCAAGAAAGCGCGAGGCAGTAAACAAGCACGCGCGTGGCGACACTAAACGAAGAAACTCGATTGGTTTCGGAACGATATGAGACCGGGTCATCCTTCACCGCTCTTCACCAGCCCATGATCTCTGAACAAGTTTGGACGCCACCCTATCCTCCTAGTATGACAAGTTGAAGACATTATGAATCGATTTAGTTCTCCAAACAGCAAAGCGTCATGTGTTTTATCGGTTTGGTATTAAATAGTAAACACATTTTGTTACTTCGCAGTTGTTAGTTAATTGCGTTCATAAATACCAACAATGTAAAAAAACACGCAATAATAAATACGTAGCCATTTTTTTTTCATATGTTGCATGGTTAGTATTGTAACACTAGAATGCGTTGAAATAGTTTCTGAAGAATAACGTCATGAAATGACATAGTCAAAGCTGCAAATCTCATATATAGTCTATTCACGATGTATTCACACTTTTTGACTCAAACATTTGAAAAATCACCCAATGCATAATGTGTTTGGTTTTTTCCTAAATATGTCGTGTATCAAAAGCGTTTTATATTTATGTTAACATAAAAGTCCTTTTTTTTTTGTTAAATTGAATGTTTATTTATATTTTATCTATAAATTATAGCATTCCATCGATAATCAATATGAATCACAACAGTGAGAAAATAAGTGTGTAGGTAATGCCTAGTGAGAAATAGTTCTTATGCCAAATATTATTACACTTCGTGCGTACGAATGCGGTGCATTCTCTCTTTGGCGTAACTCCCTATACTTTGTTAAGCTTTGTTTGCATGAGGCGGAGGAATATCCTGGGAGTAAAACTCAAGCAGTGTTTCAGAAAAGTTGGAAGAGATGGTGAACGGACTATAAGCGCGTTGCCGGAGGAAAGACTGCACTTCAACCCGGCGTCTTGCGCACAGAGGCGACGAGGAAGGTGACAGCAGGTGCCGAGCGACCCTTACTGCCTCGTACACGCAAAACTCTGCTTCCTTACGTCCACGCACACACGACTCAAGCTTGCAGGTGCCATGGCGTGCCGCCCGATTGGCCCCAGAGTCAGCCCCCCAGAGGCTGATACCCATCGTCGCCCGGCAGATCGATATACGCCGCGTTGCATTCCAGGCGTCCCTCACCCTCAACCGACCGCCTGACTAAACCCCCTCGCGAACTGCGATACTGCAGTGATCGGCTTCCTCCGGGGTCATCTGTACGTACCACGACCTCTGCGGCCTGTTGGTCGCACGCAGCATCCGTCTAGGGTATTCGCTTTCGACGCCGAGCGACTGTCAGCGAGGTCACCTTTGGAGAGAAATTCCTGAACAGGGCACGAGTTGTTACACCGCATCTGCAGCATACTCTGATTACGGGGGAGATACAAAAATCGCTGAGGTTTTAACCGGTTTTTTTGGTCTAAAACGTACTCAGCATTAATTATTAAATTATTTTTCTTTGAAAAAGAGAATGACTAAAAATCGATGGTATAATCTATTCACGATTACTTCAAACTTTTCTGAAGCACTGCTAAAATTCTACTTCCAGGATATTCCTCCACCTCATCCAAACAAAGCTTAACCAAGTAATATAGGAAATTACACCAAAGGGATAACGCACAGGATTCGTGCGCACTCAATGTAATAATATTGTGCATTAGAACTATTTCTTACTAGGCGTTACCAACACAGCTATATTCTCCATGTTTTTATTTATATCAAATATAAAAAAATATATAATTTATACATAGGAAATAAGTAAAAACAATGTACTTTTATGTTAACACATGTAATTAGTCTTTGTAATACGTGGCATCTTTAGGGAAATAACCAAACACGTCATATACAGGCTGATAAATGGAGGAAAATGCCCCTTAGAGGACTAAAAATTTTCTTTTTCTGGTAAGTGACGGAATTTAAAACATTATTTTCCGATTGTAGTAACAGATAATACAGTTGTTTTTCTCGGACCAGTAGTCGCATTTTGTACAGATATTTACTTGTTTGAAAAGTTTTTAACTACAATATTTTTATAATAATTTATTTTTGTAAATCGTTTTACGTGCTTTACCATATACCGGATGAATCATCTGAAACTTGAACGGCAAATATTTATGAAATGGAAGGTTCTACTGATGTGCTGGTTTCACTAAAGTGAAGTTTAGACAAGGGCTCATAATTACAGTCCAGACACAGATTTTACTAAGTCTTATATTGTGAAATTCTTGAACAAAGTTACGATTTTTTCAAATAGAAGAATTCCTATTTTAAATAAGAAAATAAAACTTGTTGAAATTAGAATGCCAGTGGTGTTTATTGCAGTATTATAGTGCAGGTGCTTTACTTGATATCATAATATTACATTTTAAATAACTACAGTGGTCTGCTCCATTTAACTGCTTAGTTACTAGGCTACGACGTTCGCATGTTTGTGTAGATTCTGTTCTCTTAACACTGATTGCATTCGAACATCTTTGTCAGTACTTTGTGATAGTCCATACTACCTAGACGTAGGACGTGCTGGAAGACGGTATTTACTAATACTGTGTACGTTGAACGATATCGCAATATACGTCAACCATATCGACATTATTTGCGAACCTCTTTAACCAATTACGGGAAACTGGAAAAAATAACACCTCGAAAACGTAACAAAAACAAACGAGTGACCAGAGAGGAGGGTTAAATTAATGTTCCAGCTGCTGTTGCTGTAAACCCGCAAGTTAAGTTATCTCTCGTGCAATTGCAAGAGAGAGTGGCATGAGTCATCAAGTTTACTACGCATTCTGCATCGTCATAAGTCTCATACGTATCATGTGTCTCTCCATAAAGAGCTACATGTAAACGGTTTTGAAAATCGTGTTAACTTTTGTACACTGGCATTAAGACATACTACATCAGANTACTCATACGTATCATGTGTCTCTCCATAAAGAGCTACATGTAAACGGTTTTGAAAATCGTGTTAACTTTTGTACATTGGCATTAAGACATACTACATCAAATTTGTCATGTATCTTGTTTGATGATGAAGTAACATTTACAAATCATAGCCAAGTCAGCCTCAGAAACATGCACTANATTTGTCATGTATCTTGTTTGATGATGAAGTAACATTTACAAATCATAGCCAAGTCAGCCTCAGAAACATGCACTATTGGCCAGTAAACAATCTCAATTGGCTTCGTCAAGTGGAACGTCAGCGTCTATAGGGTATAAACGTGTGATGTGGANTTGGCCAGTAAACAATCTCAATTGGCTTCGTCAAGTGGAACGTCAGCGTCTATAGGGTATAAACGTGTGATGTGGAATAGTGCACCATCAGCTCATAGGCCCTTTTTTTCGCAGGCTGTACACTGGATTCCCAAAAGTATATCAACCTCTTAACAGACAAACTTTTACAGACGTTAGAAGACCTTCCACTGCAGACTAGGAGGATCCTGTGGTATCTGCATGATGGTTGTCCAGCTTATAGTGAAAGACGCAGGCCTACTGCAGATTGTCTTCACCGATTGTTTCAAAATCGTGGGATTGGCCGAAGGGGACCTGTGCATTGGTCTGTCCGTTCACTGAACCTGACATCTTTGGATTGTTTCTGTGGGAAACGCTAAAAGACGCTGTCCACAAGGACATACTGACGAAACCCGGAGATCTGAAACAACGTATTACAGCTGCCTGTTCTGAAATTTCTGTTGAAACATTACAAAATATGCAGCAATATTTATACGACAAACTGGGAGCTGGCATTGTAGCTGGTGGTCTTCATTTTGAACACAACCTGTGAAGGGCAGTTTTCACTTTCTTCTTCAGAATTCACAGAATTTAGTTTATTAACTTTTGTATCTATTAAGAGCGTGCTAATACACGGTACTGTAAAATCACATAAATGTATAGGAAGTAACATGTGTTTTCTTGCACATTCAGTAGAAAACCATACACACTAAAAAGAAAAGTAAACATACAAACATCACAGCCTAGTAACTAAGCAGTTAAATTGATCAGACAACCATAGGTATTTAAAATTATCATATTACGATATCAAGTAAACTACTTGCATCAGAATACTGCAAAACACACCATTGACATTCTAATTTCATCTAGTTTTATTTTCTTGATTTGAATAGGCATTGTTCCATTTGAAAAACGTAACTTTATTAAAGAAATTCACATTTTAATACTTAGTAAAATCGGTGTCTGGGCTGAAATTACGAGCTCTAGTTTTAAGTTAACTTCCGTAAAACCCGCACATCAGTAACGCCTTTCACTTCCGAAATATTTGCGGTGCAAGTTTCATGTGAATAACCCCGTAGTTAAGACCCGGCGTGACATAACGTACTCCCTGCGACGTCATTACCGGGCGCGGTTGCAGGGGTCGAGGATGTCCGGCCTGGGTGTTGGTGCTCGCGCGCGTGCGTGCGTGCGGTCGCACTGTGGCACGCGTGCGCTCCGGCGGTCGTGGACACGGGGAAAGTGCGTGCGCGCCGGGCGGAGGGCACAGTGGCGGGGAACGCAATCCTACTACTTCCAACCCCCGTCCGCGCACGCAAACCTTTGCACAACGACCCCCGCTGCGTTTCAATCTGCCGCGGTCGTGTCGTGATGACACGGTTGAAACCAACGCACCGATTTGTTCACGAGTGCGGTCGGCTGTCTGCGGCGACGCAGGTGAGCCGTTAAAACCCTCCTGCATCATCCCTACCACAGGACCACGGATGGAAAACGTCGAGCTATGCGGCAGTGCGCTGGATTCACGCAGACGCTAAGATCGTGACACGACGCCATATCGTCGCTGCAATTAAAAATGTAATATGCTGTTCACGATAAAGTGAGCACTTTGTGAAGACCTAGTTACTATTTTCCTATCAGCCATTGTTTTACCCTTCCGTCTCTTTTTAAAATAAATATTGCCATGAAAGAATAAACACTGTGTATATATTTCACCGGACTCGGAAAGTTACTGTCCAAGGTTACCATAAATTATATTTATTAACTACTATTTAAAATTAGAGGGCTTCAAAAAGTGCTCATTTTACCGTGAATAGCCTATAAACACGACTGCCGTAAAGCGACGTTCCATTCACGGTTACTTCCACCTTTTCTGAAATCCTGCTAAAGTTCTATTTCTAGGCTATTCCTCCGCCTCTTGCAAAAAAATCCTAACCAAATGTAGAAAATCACACCAAACTGACAACGCACCGCATTCGTGCGCACTCAATGTAATAATATTTTGTGTAAGGACTGTTTCTTACTAGGTATTTATTAACAGCACGCCTATTTTATTTATGTTTTTATTCGCATAATTTATAAATGAAATATTATAATTAATATAAATAATACTTCGATTTGACCAAAATAAAGTACTTTGATGTCAACGCAAGTATAAAACGGTTGTGATCTTAGGAAACAAGTACCTACGTCATACATGGGGTGATTTTTCAGAGGTTCGATTCAAAAAGTGCGAAGAAACCGCGAACAGGCAACACAAACAAACGCAAATTATTGTAATCCAAGGCGGGTTTCGCCTGTCCCTTGTTATAGTGTGATCAGGCCTTAGCTGAACGGCTTGCATGATCACGCCTTCAAACATTAAACCTGGAAACGAGCGGGATTGCAACGCCACCATTTGGTCGTCGATCCTTGCGAANCGGACTCGAAAGTTACGGTCCAAGGTTACCATAAATTATATTTATTAACTTCTATTTCAAATTAGAGGGCTTCAAAACGTGCTCATTTTACCGTGAATAGCCTATAACACGACTGCCGTAAAGCGATGTGAAGTCCATTCACGGTTACTTCCAACTTTTCTGAAGTCCTGCTGAAGTTCTGTTTCTAGGCTATTCCTCCGCTTCTTGCAAAAAAATCCTAGCCAAATGTAGAAAATCACACCAAACTGACAACGCACCGCATTCGTGCGCACTCAATGTAATAATATTTTGTGTAAGGACTGTTTCTTACTAGGTGTTTATTACCAGCACGCCTATTTTATTTCTGTTTTTATTCGCATAATTTATAAATGACATATTATAATTAATATAAATAATACTTCGATTTGACCAAAATAAAGTACTTTGATGTCAACGCAAGTATATCTTATGAAACAACTACCTACGTCATACACGGGGTCATTTTTCAGAGGTTCGATTCAAAAAGTGCGAAGAAACAGCGAACAGGCAACACAAACAAACGCAAATTATTGTAATCCAAGGCGGGTTTCGCCTGTCCCTTGTTATAGTGTGATCAGGCCTTAGCTGAACGGCTTGCATGATCACACCTTCAAACATTAAACCTGGAAACGAGCGGGATTGCAACGCCACCATTTGGTCGTCGATCCTTGCGAAACAAGACAGTTGCAGAAATCCCCTCCACCGGTCACTGAGCGGGGCCGCAGAACCACGCGCTTGATATAGGCCGGCGTAACACCCGGTCTGTCGTCTTTCGACCAGCGTCTTTCGACCGGCGTCAATCGTCTTTCATCTTTAGTCCTTTGGGCGACCCGACCAGCGAAGCAGACCAGGAAGATGGGTGTGTCCGGCTGGCGTTAACCGTCTCGTAGAATCAGCCTCCGGCAACATTAACAAGGTGATGAATTTCCAGTTAGGTTTAATTAAAATGGTGTGAATCATAATCGAATTAAATAATCACTGGTATTCAATTTAAAGCTTCCCCGATCAATAGTCATTTAAATAGCAACTGTATAATCTTCATGTTATAAAACCTCATCAGATGCTGTTGTGCTCTACCAAATAATGAGTCATTATTTGAGATACGCCCCCAGCCCCAGCATACTCTCACATTGACATAATACATTGTTACTTAGTTCGTAACACCTTGCATTCCTGCGCTGCTCCATACTCCCCTCGCTTCACCCTCGTCGGGTCTCAAGATCCCGATGTTAAGGGCCGCCTAAACTCCTCGCATCCACTCTACTGATCATTACGAAGAACTTTTGTAAACATACATACGAACGCACACATGTGCACACATGCACAGTTTCGTCTTGATGGATTGTTCCGGTACATATTCTAAGGCGGGTCGTACAGCCCTGGGTACTTCTAGACATAATTTAAGCGTTTCCCCTTCGCGCAGAATTTCATCTTGGACAACTCAACAATTGTTACGTCTTTAAAGTCAAACCAGAATAAACGCAGTAGCATTGGTTGTAGTCACATGTTCATCTCGAAGCTACGAATCGAACATTGGCACCTCTATAACAGCATAAAAATACACTTTTTTTTTTTATTTACGAGCGTCGCTGAACAGAATGATGAGATTTGGGCGGCTCTTAACAGCGAGGTCTTGAGAGCCGATGAAGGTCAAGCGAGGTGAGTATGGAGCAGCACCGGAATTCAAGGGCGGGGGAAACGGGAGATCCGCGAGAAAACCCGCCGACCAGCGGCATCGTCCGGCACGATTCCCACATGCGAAAATCCCGGAACGACCCCACCGGGAATCGAACCCGATTCGCCTAGGTGGAAGGCGGGTATTCTGACCACCACACCACCGCGGCCTCACGAGTGTCGTGTCCGCTACGCGACACTGCCAGAAATTATTTCCACTCTGGAAGCGTGTCGCGCCCGAGATTTTTTTTTCACGTTGACGTCACATGCTGGTTGACTGTGATTGGCTGAAAAATTCTTTCCATCGCGTCGCGGTCGTCGCGCCAATTTAAATCCAGAATAACAACCCCTTCTCCCCCCCCCCNCCAGGATTTTCCGGAATCACTCCAGGCGAATGCTGGGATGTTTACTTATTACAATCCCTGTACGATTACTTCCCCGTACCCGAATGTCTAGCGTTCCCATACTAAGTAAGGCCTTGTTGCTTTTCGGGGGCACTCGAAATACCTAATGAATAATTATGACAGAAGCTCTGTTTCTAATTTACTTGGGTTTACTTTATATTACAAACAATATATATTATATTATGTTTTTTTTCCTGGCCTGGGATTTCAACAAGACTGAACTTTCACAAGCTTTACAGTGGAAAAAGCAGAGTGAGGGAGAAAAGGAAAAAAAGTATAGACTGTCACAATAAACGGAGCACCTTCGAAAGTCCTTCTCATGATCTACTTGTAAACATACTGTGTATTCTTCCGCCATTTGCACAATTAACACTACCGTGTGCCTGATCACTTTATTTACGCGTCGGTAAAGTGAAACTGTGAAATTATTACAAAAATTAATAAATTACGAAGTTGCTACCTCTTATACTTACATGCATTAAAGATCTGAAAACAGAGAAAATTAATTTCAATGCTCACACATGCTTACGTATCAACTCATTCAATTCGACGTTAAGGCATTGAAACACTTTACCTCCGTCGTTACCAACTTTACTGGGCCCATGCCAATCAGCGTGCCTGTTTAAACATATGCAGACAGGGGCAGCGAAATTTTTCAAAGGTTTATTTAAAAAAAAAAGCCAGTTAACAGCCTGTATTTACAAGCAAGTGTGAAACGTTTTCAGTTTTTCCGTATTGTTGTCGCAATTCGTTACAAGTGGTTTGTGCTAACTTCTGACAATTGTTTGTACAGGCAGCGTCGATATATCTTCAAAGGCAGTAGGAACGATTATTTCCATGTTGCAGCGGCGATGAANTTAAAAAAAAGCCAGTTAACAGTAAACAGCCTGTATTTACAAGCAAGTGTGAAACGTTTTCAGTTTTTCCGCATTGTTGTCGCAATTCGTTACAAGTGGTTTGTGCTAACTTCTGATAATTGTTTGTACAGGCAGCGTCGATATATCTTCAAAGGCAGTAGGAACGATTATTTTCATGTTGCAGCGGCGATGAACGCTTCGTTAGGTGTCGGTATAGTTTGTCCCCGACGACCAAAAACACCGGAAACTACGAAGAATTTCTGCGTTTTTACTATTACTTAGGTCATTTTCATTCGTCGTTACTGCAGACCGCGTTTCCATTTACAGGCCGTACACTTCCGTAAAAAATACTGTAAAGTTTTAAGTTATGCATGGAGAAAATCACAATGCCTCTTTTCCCGAAATATTTTTTTTTTTACGTACTACATAACCTAGCTTGCTCTATTCTCATCCCAGCGGAAACCAGGCAGATGATGGTAAACCAATACCCTCGTACTAATGCCCACAAGTACCAATTTCGCTTTAAGCGATATCAATTTAAACGAAATATTAAAGCCATTAAAGAAAATGTAGGCTGTTTGCAAATCTACGCAATTTTGTATCGCTTTCACGCCGTTTGATTATAAAAAAATAATATAATGGTTAAGCTTGTATTCCAATGAAAAATAAATTCGCGCAACAGCAAAGCTAATCATAGAACACAGGCAGACGCGCTTAAAAAGCAATGAATTAATAATGATGGTTGTTTCAAATTGAATATGCACGAAGGTGAAATAAACATTTTCGTCAGTAGAACATTGGACACAACATTGTTTTTTATTGGTAGATATATGATAGGTGGCACGATATTAAAATTGCATAGTTGCAATTATAGTTTCATCACAATAGTAACTTGCTCATTATTCGCATTTAAATGATGAGTTAACAGCTAATAAGGTCACTTTGAAACACTGCACAGTCCATGCACTTCCGTTAGTGTTCTAATTTTGAATTAATTAATTGGTTTTGTACGACTGAGCCAGATTTGACAGAAAACATATTCCTGGTTCAAAAAATAAGAGTATGTCATTTGTTCACAGATTGAAAACCACGAGGAAACAGTTAGATGGCCAGAGCAACGGTGCGTAAATTTCTTACTTCAAAATGTATACATATACGCATAAAATAAATCGGTTAACGATTAGTTCAACATTTTCGACAGAACTTCTTAGTTTTTTCTTTTGAACCATGTTGTAGCATCCCACAAGCGAATTATAAAAATTAAGCTTATCTAAATAATAAAGCAATTCAACAAAACTTCATTAGAAACTGCTCCTCCGCCAGTAATAATCTGTTAAATTATAATCATTCAGAATAATAAATTTCTAAATACTTTCAAGTATTTATCCACATTTGTAATCTTAAGATCGGGATACCTAATTTAAGTACAAATATGTCAATGTGTATCGGAAATCAAACAATTAATTCGGGACGGTATTTTCATCTTATGGAAACACATCGAGGATCACGGGTTTAACAACACATTACGAAAATGTGTACACAAACGAATTCAAAACTAAGAATAGAAAGGGGAGAAACGACAATGATATCCACAAAATATATCAAAATAAAACACATCTGTTACTTGACGAATGGTTTGCACTTCTCTTTCCAAAGCATCGCGCCCAATGCGACGTCAAGGAGATCACAGCAAAAGGCTATAAAAAAAACCTGGATCCCCAATACAGAAGGCAATAAACAACAAACTGAGTTAAATTTAGCGCAAAAAAACACAAAATAACAGTGCTTCGAATCGAACTTCAAATTGTGTTGCATCGTCGTTGTTGCGCCATCCTAGTCCCTCCCCCTCCCCTAAGCACTCAAAACCAAATACTGTAACTTGTACGAGAGCTTTGCACGTAACCTTATCTCGCCTAGCGGCTGATATTGACCCAAGTACCACACGCAAAACTTTACTACAATGCCCAGCAAAGTTCCCATTCCGAGAATACTTCAGAATGGCCTATTCTCGAAAATTTGCCGAGGCGAGGCGAGAAAGAAATATGCGGATGGGAATGCCTAGCATACGGAGTACAGCCCTTCACACGTGAATGTCAACTGCATTTAACTTCAAGACACCGAAGAGTATTCAGTCTTAGTGGTAGTATGAAGGCGGTTTTGTTGGGGGAGTGAAGAAATTTCGCGGCATGGGACCAGCGCTCTACGGGTGTGAGACGACTGTGTGAGTAAAGTATTCGAGGTGCTCCAATGAAAACACTGGTTACTGTGATCACCCACACGAGTCTTAGGATCTGTGAATACTTCAGTAAATAGTGCAATAACTTTTAACAAGAGACAACATTAATTAATAATGGCTGCAACTGACAGCGACAATTTTATTTAAGGGAGGGTAAATTGTTGTTGTAATGGGTTTAGTAGCTAAAATAGTACGGAAGAGGTACTTTTTAAAACTGCATATTAGTTACGAAACTACAACTCATATGATTGACACTAAGTTTTCTACCGTATCAAAAATCTGGGTACGCACTAGGGAATTGAAAAACCGAATAACAAAATTATTTTCGTCCAAAATGAAACAAAAATTACTCAGTAAATTAATAACAAGTAAAAGTCAACTGTTTAAATATCGTGTAAACGCTTGTGCTAGTATTAACGTTTACAATATTAACCAATCTATAAAAATCAAACCTAACTAAATACTAAACATTAAATGCTTCAAAAACCAAACAAAAATTCAAAAATAGATTTTAAGTAAAGTCTCATGTGTATGCTTTAATTATTTTTTTGTAGAAATAAAACTATAATTTTACGACTATACTCGATTGCACTACCATTAATAACTTCAACTGCTGCTTTCTTTTACAATATTCAAATTTGAAAATAACCATTNCCCATTCCGAGAATACTTCAGAATGGCCTATTCTCGAAAATTTGCCGAGGCGAGGCGAGAAAGAAATATGCGGATGGGAATGCCTAGCATACGGAGTACAGCCCTTCACACGTGAATGTCAACTGCGTTTAACTTCAAGACACCGAAGAGTATTCAGTCTTAGTGGTAGTATGAAGGCGGTTTTGTTGGGGGAGTGAAGAAATTTCGCGGCATGGGACCAGCGCTCTACGGGTGCGAGACGACTGTGTGAGTGAAGTATTCGAGGTGCTCCAATGAAAACACTGGTTACTGTGATCACCCACACGAGTCTTAGGAGATGTGAATACTTCAGTAAAAAGTGCAATAACTTTTAATAAGAGACAACATTAATTAATAATGGCTGCAACTGACAGCGACAATTTTATTTAAGGGAGGGTAAATTGTTGTTGTAATGGGTTTAGTAGCTAAAATAGTACGGAAGAGGTACTTTTTAAAACTGCATATTAGTTACGAAACTACAACTCATATGATTGACACTAAGTTTTCTACCGTATCAAAAATCTGGGTACACACTAGGGAATTGAAAAACAGAATAACAAAATTATTTTCTTCCAAAATGAAACAAAAATTACTCAGTAAATTAATAACAAGTAAAAGTCAACTGTTTAAATATCGTGTAAACGCTTGTGCTAGTATTAACGTTTACAATATTAACCAATCTATCAAAATCAAACCTAACTAAATACTAAACATTAAATGCTTCAAAAACCAAACAAAAATTCAAAAATAGATTTTAAGTAAAGTCTCATGTGTATGCTTTAATTATTTTTTTGTAGAAATAAAACTATAATTTTACGAATATACTCGATTGCACTACCATTAATAACTTCAACTGCTGCTTTCTTTTACAATATTCAAATTTGAAAATAACCATTTATTTCTTCACTGAATCACTTTTAGCCAAATCATAGCTATAAAATATTTCCAACAATTAAATACGGTGGCGTTACATGTCCAAACAATAACAAAACCTCCTTTAAAAAAAAAAAATATAAATTATGGACGACAATAGGGTATATTATGAAATAAAGTAACATAAAAATTTCCGCATCCAGAAGATTATGTCGAAATGGAACGAAACCCGGAAAATCGACACATACAACGGGAACGCTTGATACAAACAACCAATTGCATCATCAATTCAAATGTGCCGTTTCACCGGACAGATTTGTAAAAAATGAAAACCAACTTTAGTGCATTGTTTCGCCACCCAGAGCGTGGATAAACGCAGCGGCATGGAGTCGCACACGTCGAGTGCTATCTTGTGGAAGCTCGTCTCATAGTCTGTTGTTGCAACTGCCACTCCAGATGTTGACGCTGAATATGTTGTCCCATATGGCTTATTACATGTTCTCGATACAGGGCTGGCCGAGGAAAGGCGTCAACCGCACNCCGTTTCACCGGACAGATTTGTAAAAAATGAAAACCAACTTTAGTGCATTGTTTCGCCACCCGAGCGTGGATAAACGCAGCGGCATGGAGTCGCACACGTTGAGTGCTATCTTGTGGAAGCTCGTATCATAGTCTGTTGTTGCAACTGCCACTCCAGATGTTGACGCTGAATGTGTTGTCCCATATGGCTCCATACACGTTCCGTAGGCTACAATTCTCGATACAGGGAAGGCCGAGGAAAGGCGTCAAAAGCACGGCAGTCCGGGAAACCCTCGCTGTACGTGGGCGGGCATTATCATGTTGAAAAACTGCCCATCGGAGTCGTACTATCGTCGAGATTTCACAGAATGACGGAGCAAAAGAGGTCGAGGTTGAAATAATTTCACTTACAAGGATAGACGGCCCACTGTAAAATATTATAAGTGTATTGTTATGCTGTTATTGAGGTATTAATGTTAGATTTGTAGCTTCAAGATAAACAAGCGAATACAACAAATATTTTTGCGTTTATTCTTATTCGACTTCAAAATCATGAAAATTATATTATGTCCCATAAATAAATTTTTCGAGGAACACATACATTTGAAAGTGCAGAAGTGCCCAGAGCTGTACGGCCCGCGTCAGAAAATTTACCGGAACAATCATCAAAACGAACTTTTGTGCATACAAACTTAAATCCTTTAACGTGCGTGTGTGTACATGTGTGCGTACATACGTTTGTTTGTCACATTATTAAAATGGGAGTAATCCACACATAATTTCATAGAGCCATATTTATTCTTAACAGGTACAATAGGAGATGATGTTATCACATATAACTCAATTTATTTCATAACAGCTTCAACTGCGTATGTGAAGATAATGGTTGTCGTCTTGGTTGTTGTTTTATAAACCTGGTATCTCCTGTATCAATGCGGTGGAAGGTGACATTAATCCTTCCAAAGTAATTTGGTCCACAGGAAAGTGTATTACGATTTCTCTGCAGACATTCAGAGACAACATTTTCCAGTCGACAGATGAGGTTTTCCTTTTTTCTTCCTAGGAGTTCCTCCGGTATTTCTGGTAGAGAAATTAGACCCACATGTCTGACGATTTTGCTTGACATTTGACTGTAATGACAATTTCACTAGAAGTTGGTAGCACAGTGGGCTGACAACCGACAACTGAGCAGCTCATTGGCGAGGACAAAGTCTGCCGTGTTGACAACGCCAACATGGTACTTTTAACCCACAACACCCCAATATAGCATCTGAGCCTACGTAATTTGTCAAGTCTCAAAAAACTTTCATCCTCTATTTCTTCAATGCANGCAACATCCCAATATAGCATCTGAGCCTACGTAATTTGTCAAGTCTCAAAAAACTTTCATCCTCTATTTCTTCAATGCAAATATCGTGCTCTAAGCTAAGGTCACCAAGCTAAGTGCACTCTTCTCTTACCTCTAACTGGTGTGGTCTTTCCCGTTGCTGTAGTCAAATAGCATTGTTCCAAGCTGAAGTCGGGTGAATTCTGGGGGAAGGCCTGAGAATGTCTGACCTTACCACTGTTATGGCTACCACTGTTATGGCTACCCCAGTGTCGACGACCATCTCACAAAGAACAGCATTCAGGCTCCCTCCCCAAATACGGTGTCCAAATCCTGTTTCATCGAAGGTATTTGTAAGAACATTGTCTTACTTCCAGCAATCACTGATATTTTCCCCTCATTATCGGTATTTACAAGTTTCCCGAATGTGTTGTATTCTTACCTGCCTCTCGCTGCCTACTTTCTCGTTGCTTTTTCCACTGTTGTTGGTTGGCAGTAGGCTCTCAAGTGCCCTGGATTCCCACATGCCCAACACTCTGGCTTATTGGGTAGATGGCGACGAAGCTCTGCTAGCTCGACCCTGGAAGTGATGTCCATCATGGCCATCTCCAAATTCTTCAGTGTTTTCTTGATGGAACTATTGTCTTCTTCGCTTACCGCCACTTCCCGAACTGGGCGTCGGGGTGCTGACACATTTCTTGTTGATTCTACTTTCAGTGCTCGGGCCAAGTCATCCTGTATGGTGTGATGGCGCAACCAGGTGTGTTGCTTGACACACTTCCTGCAGTAGCTCCCCTGGTCACAGGGTGCGGCTGTACAGTTGGACATGGTAGGCACTTCGCATTTATCGGTCACCGAAACGTAGCTCCAAGGCCGCCACCAGTGTGAGGTACTCCAGAGACTGTAATATACTTAATGCGGGGTCTATCAGAATATTCGCAGGGTAATGTGCCCATTGTTCGTCGGACCAGCCATTAGGGATGGCGACTGTTTCATGCTGATGCTGGAACTCCCACCAAGGAGTCTGTCTGTCGTAAGGGACGGGCTTATTTGCGACCCCCTTCCCTACTCCTGGCTGCATGACACCAATGTCGTAGAGCTGCTGGCTACCCTCCGATGTTACTTTTTTGTTTTGATTTGTCTTTCTCCCCCACTTACCTAGGATACTGGTGCAGTGATAAATGGAACTACCTGCTGGAGATATTCCTGCCATATTCCTACTTCAATGAACCCACTTCATTCACAACACTTTGCATCCTTCCACTGACACTGTCTACTACTTAAATAACAATGTCCATTCTTTGGTTTACACTGTCGACATTCTTGGCCAAACAATCAATTATCGTATGTATTAACTTCATAATACCTTCTATTTATCGATCTTCATTGTATATTTTCTTGTCTACGTCATTTTCATGTACTGTGTTTATTTTACTATTTACTAACTCATTCACATTGTTTATCTGTATATTTACAAACATGTTAATAATATTTACAGTAATGTTTATTTTGCTATTTACACTGAGGTTCAAACAGTTTATTTGGGTATTTACAGTTTCATTTGCACTTTCTTTGACACTAGACATTGGCCACTCTGCCCCTTAATTAATGCTCGCAGTGCTTCCAGTTCGCAGACATTTTTCTCGTAAGCATTCACTGTGGTACTTGTACAAAACAGACTTAATTTTGCGGCCTACAGACATTATAATTAATTTTATATCACTTATTACTAGTCTATTGCCTAACTTTACAAGTAAACGTCTCCATCCTACTTCTGACAGCAGCAATACAAGTCGTCTAGGGTGTATCCAACTTCGTGAGGNAACACCCCAATATAGCATCTGAGCCTACGTAATTTGTCAAGTCTCAAAAAACTTTCATCCTCTATTTCTTCAATGTAAATATCGTGCTCTAAGCTAAGGTCACCAAGCTTTAAGTGCACTCTTCTCTTACCTCTAACTGGTGTGGTCTCGCCCGTTGCTGTAGTCAAATAGCATTGTTCCGAGCTGAGGTCAGGCGAATCCTGGGGGAAGGTCCGAGAATGTCTGACCTTACCACTTTTATGGCAACCCCAGTGTCGACGACCATCTCACAAGGAACAACATTCAGGCTCCCTCCCCAAATACAGTGTCCGAATCCTGTTTCATCGAAGGTATTTGTAAGAACATTGTCTTACTTCCAGCAATCACGGATATTTTCCCCTCATTATCGGTATTTACAAGTTTCCCGAATGTGTTGTATTCTTACATGCCTCTTGCTGCCTACTTTCTCGTTGCTGATTGCACTGTTGTTGGCAGTAGGCTCTCAAGTGCCCTGGATTCCCACATGCCCAACACTCTGGCTTCTTGGGTAGATGGCGACAAAGCTCTGCTAGCTCGGCCCTGGAAGTGATGTCCATCATGGCCTTCTCCAAATTCTTCAGTGTCTTCTTGATGGAACTATTGTCTTCTTCGCTTACCCCCACTTCCCGAACTGGGCATCGGGGTGCTGACACATTTCTTGTTGATTCTGGTTTCAGTGCTCGGGCCAAGTCATCCTTCATGGTATGATGGCGCAGCCAGGTGTACTGCTTGACACACTTCCTGCAGTAGCTCCCCTGGTCACAGGATGCGACTGTGCAGTTGGGCACGATAGGCACTTCGGATTTATCGGTCACCGAAACGTAGCTCCAAGGCCGCCACCAGTGTGAGGTACTCCAGTCGATGTTGCTTTGGCAGAGACTGTAATATACTTAATGCGGGGTCTATCAGAATATTCGCAAGGTAATGTGCCCATTGTTCGTTGGACCAGCCATTAGGGATGGCGACTATTTCATGCTGATGCTGGAACTCCCACCAAGGAGTCTGTCTGTCGTAAGGGACGGGCTTAATTGCGACCCCCTTCCCTACTCCTGGCTGCATGACACCAATGTCGTAGAGCTGCTGGCTACCCTCCGATGTTGCTTTTTGACGTGACAACGTCTTAAATTAGGTTGCGGCTGGGAGTCACTTATGAAAAAGTGTAACGCTCGGTAACGTTACGATGAGTCACCGAACGAGAGAGAGGCCCGCCGAATGCCTTGCGTCTCTCTCCCACTCAACTATGATCGGTCTGCCGCGCGCGCAGCACTACGTTGTCACGTAAAATCTTCGCCCGTAAAACCGACTTTACAGGCAACCATTTTTTTGTTTTGATTTGTCTTTCTCCCCCACTTACCTAGGATACTGGTGCAGTGATAATGGAACTACCTGCTGGAGATATTCCTGCCATATTCCTACTTCAATGAACCCACTTCATTCACAACACTTTGCATCCTTCCACTGACACTGTCTACTACTTAATTAACAATGTCCATTCTTTAGTTTACACTGTCGATATTCTTGGCCAAACAATCAATTATCGTATGTATTAACTTCATAATACCTTCTATTTATCGATCTTCATTGTATATTTTCTTGTCTACGTCATTTTCATGTACTGTGTTTATTTTACTATTTACTAACTCATTCACATTGTTTATCTGTATATTTACAAACATGTTAATAATATTTACAGTAATGTTTATTTTGCTATTTACACTGAGGTTCAAACAGTTTATTTGGGTATTTACAGTTTCATTTGCACTTTCTTTTACACTAGACATTGGCCACTCTGCCCCTTAATTAATGCTCGCAGTGCTTCCAGTTCGCAGACATTTTTCTCGTAAGCATTCACTGTGGTACTTGTACAAAACAGACTTAATTTTGCGGCCTACAGACATTATAATTAATTTTATATAACTTATTACTAGTCTATTGCCTAACTTTATTTACAAGTAAACGTCTCCATCCTACTTCTGACAGCAGCAATACAAGTCGTCTAGGGTGTATCCAACTTCGTGAGGNTTTACAAGTAAACGTCTCCATCCTACTTCTGACAGCAGCAATACAAGTCGTCTAGGGTGTATCCAACTTCGTGAGGGTAAATGTAATTCATTATTTTTTCCACTATGTTATAAAAACACACACCTCTATTGTTGATAACATTAAACTAGCAGTCTGTACTATAAACAATAAATATTCATCACAGTGAGCACAATATTTAATGCCAATCTTATTTTATGGTTAAAGTCCTTATCACTGTCTTCATACTAGCCACAGTCACTTAGTCCTCACTTCTTGGTTACAAACATGCTCAAAATGCCCACTACCATACATTAACATCATTCGAAATGTCTCCCACTTTCCCAAAGTCTCTTCCTCTGTTCTCCCTATGATCGTAGACTACAGTCGCTGGTCACTGCGTAATTGCCTGTCTTTCCGATGGCACCCCACACATGGTGCTAATGCTTGTAAAAGAATCCAGACTCCCAACACAGAGGCACGCTGCTGTTTATGCCTATAGATCAGTAGGCCTGGCACAAAAGGTAATTTGCACCTCCACACTGTAAAAATCTGTATGGTAAACTTCCTAAGCTATGATGGAAGTTTCAAACCTAGACACTGTATGAAAATAATACCACACATCAAGCTTCAAATATATGAATGTTTAGCGTCGCTACTATACAAAGTTGAGAACTTCCCTATACATGTGACCCTTTCCTGAGCAAATGTAGGAACGTTACAATCGATGTATAGGGGGAAAAATTACAATTCCCGCTTTCTCACTAAGCGTATACACTGGTATGGTAAATTTCAGAATAATTTCTTAGAGTTTAGTCACGCTAGGGAGTAGGTAGGGTGTTGACCAGAAAATTCGCTAAGACATTCCATCTTTCGAGAACCGGAGCGGCATCAGTCACAATAGCCTTATCGTGGCACGCGCAGGTAATACGCGGTGGCCAGTTTTTAACTCTGCGCACACTTATACAGTTACCAGTGATGTCCTTGGGTCACTGTGCTTCGTAAACCTTGGGGGAAGGGTAAGGGTAAAGACGCAGATGGACGGCATGTAATAATATAAGCATACAAAGTTAGGAAAATCTAAAATATATATTAAATAAATGTCACGGAAAAAGGTTAATAATTATAATTTTACATTTACTCAAGCATGCCATGTAATGAAGAGCAAACGCTAAAAATCTGTATTGGTAATTTTTTTTGNTATAATTTTACATTTACTCAAGCATGCCATGTAATGAAGAGCAAACGCTAAAAATCTGTATTGGTAATTTTTTTTGTTAAAAACTTGTAACTGTGATTTGAACACATACTACTGAGTTGTCAATTAAGAGGGGGGGTGGAGGGACAACATGTTATTAATAATTTGAAAGGGAGGGGGAAATTGGTTAACAGCAATTTATACTTNTATAATTTTAAATTTACTCAAGCATGCCATGTAATGAAGAGCAAACGCTAAAAATCTGTATTGGTAATTTTTTTTTGTTAAAAACTTGTAACTGTGATTTGAACACATACTACTGAGTTGCCGATTAAGGAGGGGGGGTGGAGGGACAACATGTTATTAATAATTTGAAAGGGAGGGGGAAATTGGTTAACAGCAATTTATACTTAGCGTGGGGTTATGCTAACGTCAATTTCCCCTCCGAGCTTTTTAGCTAAAATTGTTTCACCTAAAGCGTTTTGCCGAAAACATTTTTGATGCACGAAGTCTCTCTTAACGACGTTTTGCCTAAAGTGTTACATTCTTGAAGTGTCTAAAATAGAATCATTCGCCTATTATACGAGAATAAATTTTAACCTAACAGCATTTTGCGTAACGTCNCTCTTAACGACGTTTTGCCTAAAGTGTTACATTCTTGAAGTGTCTAAAATAGAATCATTCGCCTATTATACGAGAACAAATTTTAACCTAACAGCATTTTGCTTAACGTCATTTTACCTAACGACATCTATCCTAATGATGTTACTTCCTTGATTATCTGCATTTTCTCTAATGACACAAGAACTGTGTTTTACCCAACTACGTTTTATGTAAACGTCTTTCAGCAACTCGTGTTGTGTCTAATGGCGTTTTTCTTTCTAGTAATTAACCTATAACATTGTACCTGCCAAGCAATGTTAGCCCTTCACATTGCCTGACTTTGCAGGTAGAACACCATTAGGAAAAATCACGCACCCTTGGGCTCGAAGTCACTCGCACTCCAACGTCTGGAACGCACGCGGCGATGCTCCAAACATGATATCACATTAGCACGGAGTTACATTGTTAAACATCACGGTAGGCTGGGTGGTGAGTTAGCAACTGGAGCCCGAGTAATACCGCCCTCCCCAACCCACCTCAACAAGCCTGGCAAATGGACGCCGGAGTAGGCAGGAATTATCGGCTGGTCGTGTGATTCCGCGCTCACACACGAGCCCAGGGCTGGGGAAGAGGGCGCACAAATCAAACCTGCGAGGGTCGTCGAGAGCTGCAATAATTGTAGCCCTTGGCCGGCTGAAGGACACAGGAGGGGGTGTTATCGAAGACCATTAGAAGCGCTCAGACGATCCGGAGAAGAGTCGAGGGGAGGTTTGGGGGGACCACCCTTACAAAGTGCCGCTCATCAAGTGGCCATTCGTTACGGGGCAGCCCTTACGAGCCGACAAGAACCGCGCTAATATCTCCATGTGCCCCATTAACACCGCGTTTCTTACCACCACCCCTGCCCACAAACCACCAGACAACCTCGCACAAATTACCCGGCAGGCTACGTAACGGCGCGCGATGGCCCGGCGGGAGCAACCGGGCATCCATCACACTTCGCTGCGCTTTAACGTTATCGTCGACACGTTTGAATTGCAACCGGTTGATTCAGCAGTCAGAACGCTAACCCCGAAGTAAAGACACCTGAATTCTGGAGAAAATATTTACACGCACGCGAAGATTTCAACATCCCACAGGCAAACTCGCAAACTTTATTTACATTGTTTTGGCCATTTAAGCCTTCGTGCGAAGAAATTTTCGTGCTACCCATGGCCAACCAGAGTTAACTTAGTACGGTACTGAGTGTGTAAGGTGTCCATACCCCAATTCAATACCATTTTTCCTGGTAACCTGAGTGATTGGATTCTATTCCCAGCCAAATTCCGGGAAAAATTCTTCACGACTTACTACCATGGCGGGCACACGTCCCTTAACACGGTAGGTGATTTACTTATCTCGGGTTGGTCCAAGGACACTGTCAAGTTTTCATTCGTTTGCGTAAACCGTCGATGGCACAAATCACTTAAGGGGAATCCCTAGTAACACCTTTTAGACGTCTCAAGGTCATCCCAAGGCTGCGCTAGGCATTACCGAGTAACCGAATTTCTCGCAAATTACATTAGTAATAGTAGGATATTATTACACGCGATCAAAGCCAATAGATTAAACTGCAGATGCCACTTGGTACGCTTTTATTACTCCTCAAAGAAAATGTGCAGGAAAGTAAAAAAAAAAATGCTGTTTTAAAGAATTTTCTCTATTTTTTATTCCTTTGAATATATTTCATGAGATAAGAGTAAAAAGTGGCAGCTACAGTCAACAGTTTTCTACCTTAACTGGAGAAAAAAAACCTATTTTCAGGGCATTTATCTACCGACATATGCATATACGCACAAAAACTGATTTTACTGACAATATTTTATTGGGAGTACCTTTAGGAAAACGCCGACCTCCAAGATCCGAAGAAACGACCATAAGCCTATCGGAATGCAGACATAAATCTCATGGAGAAAATATTTTGCAGGATTGTCACCCTGCCAACTGTTTTTGTAGTTACCACAAAATAATTTTTAGTAGCCACAAACGTTTAGTGGCGATCCATGGAGGGAAAAGCAGGAATCGGAGAAATTACCTTTTCGGAGAAGTGGCCTAGTAGGACATCGGAGAAACGCACAGTCGGAGAAATGTACAATCGGAGAAATGTACAATCGGAGAAATTTACAATCGGAGAAGTGGTATACATCTGTGGTGACCACTAAATAATTTGTGGCTGCCACAAAATATAAAGATTTTTTTTTTCACTGGCAGCCATCAACCGAACCACCGGGAAGATGTACACAGCATGGGGGCCACGGTGCTTTAGTGGTCAGCATACTCGTATCTAACCAAGACGAACTTAGTTCGATTCCCAGTGCGGTCGCTCCCCAGATTTCTGCACGTGGGAATCGAATCAGACGATGCCGCTGGTCGGCGGGTTTTCTCTGGGATCTCCTGTTTCCCCCATCCATGCATTCCTGCGCCACTCCGTACTCACATCGTTTCACCGTCACCATCTCTCAATACCCCGATGTTAAGAGCCTCCCAAATCTTTTCACTCACTCACTATGCTCAATAAATGAAGGATAGATGACATGATCCCCTTATTCCTAGGTTGTAACTGTTACACACAAATTATTCCAGAAAACCAACTTTCCTTGAGGTGACGTGTTCAGGCCTTGGCGTGCGTGACACTTGTCAGAGTTGCGGCATGTGCATGTTTAAGTCAAAGCCCACAACAAAGTGCGAGGTGGCGCCATGGTAACACACTGGAATAGCTTTCTGGAGAGCATGGGATAAATTCCTGGTCCGGCCATCCTGATTTCGGCTTTCAATTGTTTTCCCGAAACTACTCCCAGTGAATGCTGGATTAGTTCCTTCCAAAAGGACTATGGCCAATTCGTGCCCCTATCTTGCTTGTGTGAGCACCCAGCTCCATCTCTAAAGCCCTCAACCTGCCAAACCTTTTGTGAGCTCCGCCAACCAGTATTCCTGCTTGAATCGTAGCTTTTATACTGCGACTAGGCAACGCATTATTGCCACACACAATACACTGATATATTGGTGACCACAAAAGTGATTTTTTTGTTGGCAATAAGACTTGCTGTGACACAAATAAATTGTTGGGTGTCCATACTGACAGAAGAATTTCAAAGTTGTAAGTACATATTTTTTGGTCACAACAAAACTGTTATATCAGTGTACTTGCCGATTATAAAGCAACAGGCGGGAAAAGCTACGCTCGCGACATTTCCTCCCGGAGAAGCTGCGTTTTCGAAGCTTTCACCAGCCGCCAGTGGAACTGCGTGACTGCGAATATCTCCGAAGGATTACTGACGCCGCTGCCTCGAGTCCACAGAAGCGAGGAACGCAAATGCGAGGGCGCGAGAGGGCGATCCATTCTCGGATGATTCGAGGGACCAATGGAACACAGGGCGCGGGCGGCGCCATTTGCATATCTTAGTTGGCGGCGACGACGCAACGAAAAAGACGCCCCCAGGCTCGGGGCCCGCTAACGAGAAAACAACGCCATTACGGGCGCGAGGGAAGGGCTTTAAGAGGATTCGTCACTGCAGGGCGGGAAAATTCTACTTGGGCTCAAAAGGCGTCGGGACGCGAATGGCTTGTTTTGCCTACACGGGCCCCGAGTTCAAGGACAAAGACACGGCATCATATATTTAAAAATAAGTTAAATATATTGAGATTTTTGCATATTTTTACCATTTTTATGTATGAACTGTTATTTGATTATTGCATACAGGATGATCTGCCTAACGTGGAAACCCCCAAAATTTCCGGAAAGGTTGCAGATCACGAAATGCTGTTTTAACTAAATGAATTTACGTACGGTGGGAAGAAATTTGCCGCAAAGTGACTATTCGTAACGTGTATGGAAATAAATAATTAAACAACATATGATTTTTTCCCTGGAAACATACATTTATTTCAACGGCATCTGAAGGTACGTGCAAAGAGGAATTCAGTTATATAGCATATTCAATGGAAAGTAACACACAACGCCAAGAAATAATGTGCAAATATGATTAGGTGGGCCGGTAGGTGGGGCAGGAGATCTTTACTCACAGCTGTAAGCAAGCAACACGCGCCATGACTCTTCCCGGCGGGACCGCATACTTATAGCTGCGTAGCGCTTACACAATGGGGCAAGAGGCATGGGATGCCATATTGCACAAAGGAGAGAACCGCAGCGGTGGGAAGACGGGCAATGCGAGTGCAAGTCTGATATCAACACATTACATTTTATTCAGATACCAACGTCTTAATTCAGGATATTTATCTCCTAGTCAGTAACTGTACTGAGTAACGAGTGCGTACAGATGCACAACAAAAACAGAACAAACCAACCTTACGAGAAATGCAATCGCACCCGCATGCATAGTACAAAAGAGCACAGTTATGATTGAGATGCTTCACATTAGGTCTTTTCACAGCATTTTCTCGACGTGTTTACCATCGACAGCAATATACATCTGTAAACACATCTGTAGCGAGCGACAAGCGCCCTGAAGTGTTTCTGGCNGTGTTTACCATCGACAGCAATATACATCTGTAAACACATCTGTAGCGAGCGACAAGCGCCCTGAAGTGTTTCTGGCGTAATGCCTCTGCAAGCTGCCACAATACGTTTCTGCGTGTCTTCTGACATCGTAGGGACCGTGTTGTATACCCTATATTTTAGTGTTCCCCAGAGGAAAAAATCGAGAGGTGTGAGGTCGGTGGAGCGAGCTGGCCATCTTACAACACCACCACGCATTAACCACCGGTTTGGAAATGTTTCTTTTAACACTTGCCTTGCCACAAAAGCAAAATTTGCAGGACAACCATCATGCTGAAACCACAAATCACGACGTATGTCGAGCGGTATGTCTTCCAAAAGTGCTGGCAAGGTCTCTCTGCGGAAATGGCCGTACGTACAGGCGGCCATTGTCCTTTGAATGAAGTATGACCTTATGACGTAGTCTACAACGATTCCACACCACACGTTTACTTTCCACTGTCGCTGGTGTTCCACGTGCCGAACCCAACCTCGGATGCTCCGTCGCCCAATAGTGCATATTTCGTAAATTTACACTCCGTGGTTTATGAAGGTAGTTTCATCGGTAAATAGCATGTTCTTCAGAAAATTGCAGCCATCCCTTACAGACATCAGAACAAACATACAAAACTGAACACACTCCCATTATGTAATGCCTGATGAAGAGCCGCGTGATTTGGATAGATTTTACGTTTGCGCCGTATCCGTAACAACTTTGTTTTACTTATCCCTACGAACCTGGACAGTTCTCGCGCACCCATGTGGGGGTTTGCATCGACGTGTGCCAACACATCGTGTTATTGCGTCTCGCCCGTAGCAGTCTTTCGTCGCACTTGCGTTGTGGAAATCCAATCACCTCGGAACAAGAGACGTGTGCAAATTCTTCCTATCGTTTGCCGTGAGTTGGGCGTCCGATTAGGATACCTTCCACTATACATTCGGACGGCTTGCTTGGCATATCTGCCACAGTCACCGTAAATAAGTAGTGTGTCCGGTTTTTCCTCATTCGTGAACTTCATTGCGTACGTGCAGCCACGCATTGCAATACCACTTACCATAGCAGATTACGTGGACGGCTGCTGCGCTGCTATTAGGGAGCGGCCTCGCCAGGATGAGTCACGGCCCATGTTGCTTGCTTAATGTTGTGAGTACTGGTCCACTCACTGCCCCATGCTACCGGCCCACCTAACTTAATCATATTTGCACGTTATTTATTGGCATTTCTGTGTTACTTTCCATTGAATATGCTATATCACTGAATTCCTCTTTGCACGTACCTTCAGATGCCGTTGAAATAAATGCATGTGTCCAGGGAAAAAAATCATATGTGATTTAATTATTTATGTCCATGACTGTGTTACGAATATTCACTTTGCGGCAAATTACTTGCCCCCGTATGTTATTTCATTTAGTGGCAACCACATTTCGTGATCTGCAACCGTTCCGGAAATTTTGGGGGTGTCCACGTTAGGCGGACCAGCCTGTTTATATGTCGAGTAGTAGCAGCCCACGACATTAGTTTACGTTGTAATTTTTTTCATTTGTACAACTTAGCATTTGTTGTTAGAGCTGCAACANAGCAGCCCACGACATTAGTTTACGTTGTAATTTTTTTCATTTGTACAACTTAGCATTTGTTGTTAGAGCTGCAACATAACATAAGAATTTTCAATTTGACATCTAATTATTCAAAATAATATAAAGCATAATTTTTTTTCGTGGAAAATATCATCACATACAGTGCGTACGAGTTGAGTAACGTTTGGTACAATTATAAAATAATTAATTTCTTGGGGTCCGACACCCTGCGCGTTCAAGGTCAAGAAGCGAAGGAGCGATAGAGGCAACACTTTACACACAGCCCTAGCGCCTCCCAGCTCCTACGCGCAAGGCGCGCAGTTTTTCCGTCGTTATGTTGTTGTGTGAAAATTAGATATGCAATAATGGGACTTGATTACACCCGATGAAAGCCTACAGATTAAACTATGCACGTATAATCATAACTTTCCTTTACTGCTCAAAGAAATTGCATAGGCAAGCTATATTTGTCCATTTTCGCGAATTTTTTTCTGCATGAATACACTNGCAGCCCACGACATTAGTTTACGTTGTAATTTTTTTCATTTGTACAACTTAGCATTTGTTGTTAGAGCTGCAACAAAACATAAGAATTTTCAATTGGACATCTAATTATTCAAAATAATATAAAGCATAATTTTTTTTCGTGGAAAATATCATCACATACAGTGCGTACGAGTTGAGTAACGTTTGGTACAATTATAAAATAATTAATATCTTGGGGTCCGACACCCTGCGCGTTCAAGGTCAAGAAGCGAAGGAGCGATAGAGGCAACACTTTACACACAGCCCTAGCGCCTCCCCGCTCCTACGCGCAAGGCGCGCAGTTTTTCCGTCGTTATGTTGTTGTGTGAAAATTAGATATGCAATAATGGGACTTGATTACACCCGATGAAAGCCTACAGATTAAACTATGCACGTATGATCATAACTTTTCTTTACTGCTCAAAGAAATTGCATAGGCAAGCTATATTTGTCCATTTTCGCGAATTTTTTTCTGCATGAATACACTNCTTTACTGCTCAAAGAAATTGCATAGGCAAGCTATATTTGTCCATTTTCGCGAATTTTTTTCTGCATGAATACACTTAATATTATAAAAGTAAACAGATAGAAACATAGACATTTCTTTTATACCTTTTCAGAAAAAAAATTTTGTACGGAACTTTTATTTACCGAGATACGCGTATTCGCGCATAAGACGATTTCACAGAAAATGTTTCAGTACATAGTCCTCTTAAAAGAAAATCCTTAGCCATTGCCGCTGTTATATGAGCATTTTTTGAAAGCTCTGCTTATGATCTGATTTTCCTCTCATTTTGTAACCTTCCGCCATAGGTGAAATTAACATTACTTTGGACCGTCTCACTTTATTCATGCGTCATCCAAGTTTTTGTTTTAGACACGATCGGGTGACATTGGCGTGAAAGTAACACTTTAACGTTTCCAGCAATTTCTAAAAGTCATTCAAACGAATCAAGGTTTTTTTTTTGCACTGATAATTTTGGTACGTGAAGGAAAGATAAAAACGTTAAACTGACTTCTTAAGAGGTTAGAAATTCGCCATAAGTAGGAAAGTTTATTTTCGCTATTGGCTGCCGTCTGTGCTTGAAGCAGTCCACATTAAGTTGTTCGCCCTATCTGACTGAGAAAGTGTTGGTTCCGCTTCTCCGGTAATGAGCGCATGTTAATAGTCTGCAAAAAAAATAGGCCACGTTTTATCCAACCACAAACACTATACGACGTCACACAGTTTTGGAAACTATCGGCTATATGCATAGATTATACGTAGTTGAGTCGGAGTGTGAGTTTTATTTAAAATACTACTTTTTTTACACTAGGCCTACATTACATGGACAGCTGAAAGCAAAGTAAAGGATATGAAAACAAAACTGTTAAAACTGTTAGTATTCGTTAGNCCTACATTACATGGACAGCTGAAAGCAAAGTAAAGGATATGAAAACAAAACTGTTAAAACTGTTAGTATTCGTTAGAGTTAAACTTTAACTGAACTACATGACACAATGGTGTCGCCGTATATTATCACAAGAGATTTCCTTCATGCACCACTATCTAAAACTACGGTTTGAANAAGGAAAGATAAAAACGTTAAACTGACTTCTTAAGAGGTTAGAAATTCGCCATAAGTAGGAAAGTTTATTTTCGCTATTGGCTGCCGTCTGTGCTTGAAGCAGTCCACATTAAGTTGTTCGCCCTATCTGACTGAGAAAGTGTTGGTTCCGCTTCTCCGGTAATGAGCGCATGTTAATAGTCTGCAAAAAAAATAGGCCACGTTTTATCCAACCACAAACACTATACGACGTCACACAGTTTTGGAAACTATCGGCTATATGCATAGATTATACGTAGTTGAGTCGGAGTGTGAGTTTTATTTAAAATACTACTTTTTTTACACTAGGCCTACATTACATGGACAGCTGAAAGCAAAGTAAAGGATATGAAAACAAAACTGTTAAAACTGTTAGTATTCGTTAAAGTTAAACTTTAACTGAACTACATGACACAATGGTGTCGCCGTATATTATCACAAGAGATTTCCTTCATGCACCACTATCTAAAACTACGGTTTGTAAGAAGAAACTTTTTAAAAGGTAGCGAAATAAATTTGCGGTTCCACCGACCGGTTGGTTAGACATAATCTTGTTGTATATATGCGAGCTTCAGATTCTGCTCAATGATTACTGCCGCAATGAGTAGCTAATTTGACTCCAGACTGGGGTATAACATGAATTGGTATACTTAATCCTGACCCAGGTTCATTCAGAGACGTGTCTGGAAAAGCCACGTTGACTTTCATGTTTGTGCATTCCGAGCATCTTGAAATGTAGCCGCAAAATTTTCCAGCCTACAATTATCGGACCTTTCAAAAACTGTCGATAAGCCGTGATTCAATTATTAGCCTTTTAACAGCTCATCGCTGTTGTGAAGCTCCGCTGGAAACAAAGAGCACGCAAGCATAGAATGCGTAATTAAACAGAAGAAAAACTAACATACCTCCCGAGATCCAACACCACGCGCTGACAAAATGGCGTAACACCTTGACGACATGGTGCGGGGTAATCCGCCAATCACGACCCAGAAACGAATCTGCCGGGTGCCAGCCGAACTAACAGAAAATAGAAACAAATGCCTGTACACAGGCAAAGTTAGCTAATTAGTGACTGGCTAAGCTTACATTTCGGGAACCATTGCATCATTTCGCTTCTGTTTAGTAGTCTACCCTTTTTTTCCGGAATGTAATTGCAATTCAACAGGATCAAGAAGACATCTTATCCGGTATCGTTTGATTTTCGAAGAAAATTCTACAGCAAAAGCCCTCCGGTAACTATGAAAGTTAGTACACAGGCACGCCGGTGGATGATATGCAAATTACTAAATTCTTTAAATTTTGTGCCCATTATGCATGCACATACGCCGTCATTCTTCGTGTGACGTATATATACACAGTTTTCAAGACAGTGTGTCATGAGATATGTGCGATACTTGCCAGGTGTGAATAACGAACAATAGGCATGACCAGAAAACGTTCAAGACAGCCTACAAGCAATTAATGGAGTTTGAGAGAGGTTGAATAATAGGGCTGCGAGAGGCGGGATAGAGCAAGCCGAATGGCCCGTAATTTGCGCCGTTAGAACGTCACAGTCGGATTGTGTTGGGGGCAACGGGCACATTAAAGTACCCATTAACGCGGACTGGTTCTAAACGACCCCGACATACCACCATGACGGGGAACCATTTTACTGTCAGGCAGGCACGAAGCGAGCCAGCAACTACCTTGACCAGCACCCAGTGATACGTGGCAGCTTCGCTAGATCACCGTATCTCTACCAGAAGCTTACCCAAATGCCTAGGAAAAACAAACATGCGATCAAAAAAGACTTTTAATGTCCTGCCGTTCGCATCTCAGCATTATCATTGCCTTTGTTTTCAATGGTAAGAAATTAGGACTTAACGTCCCGTCAACAGCGAGGTCATTAAAGTCGGAGTAAGTTGTTCAGAGAAGCAAGAACGAGGAAGGTATTGGTCATGGCCTGCAGTAAGGAATCATCCCAACATTGGCCCTGAGTGTTTTCGGGAAACTACTCTGCAAAAAATTTCTGGTAAACTTCCTAAACTACAATGACAGTGTGTGGGAATAATACTACATATCAGGCTGGAAATATGGAAATATTTGGCATTGCTATCATACAAAGTTGGGAACTTCTTTACGCATTTGACTCTTTCCTGAGCAACTGTAGGAACGTTACCATGCATGTCTAGGAAAATAATTTACCATTCGCGCTTTGTCACTGTAAGTGTACAATAATGTGGTAAATTTACAAATAATATCTTAGAGTGTACGGAAAACCGAAATCAGAATGAGCGGACCGATGATCGAACCCAGGACCTCCCAATGTGAGTCCAGTAGTTTACCAGTGCGCCACCTCGCTCGGTGTCAGCAGAGCGAATCTAAGGACTAGCGACATACTGTCTTTCATGAAAAAAAAATCGTGCTTTTGCTTGAGAACTAATGACCATACCGTTAAATTTTCAAGGACCGCCGGTGAATGCTGCAATCCCTATCACACTTTACAGTGGCCCATGTCCACCACCATTAGCATGCTAGTCTGATGAGCCATTGTATATGATCTTCGTTCGCCATTGATAGTTGTAAGAGGGTTATTAAACGCATATTCGCAAATCAAAGACATCATTCGGCCTCATATGCTACCTTTACTGAGTGCTCAGACACCAGATTACAGAAAGGCAATAACTAATCGCACACACCAATAGTTAGTTTTCTATGAGAGTTTATGAGAGTTTACGTCAGGTTTTAACACTACCGTGGCCTACCCAGTCGCCTGATTGGTCGCCGATCGAATACTTGTGGGATAAGGTGGGACGCCATCTTCAACCATGTCGAGGTGGACATTATTTTGAGTATAATTTGCAACAGCTGTATGGACGTCTGTCGCTGAATAACAAACAAACTTTGTTTTGTTCCATGCCCGGTCGTATTGATTCATGTATCAAGACACGAAGCAGACTGGCGAGTTACTAAAGATGTGATTCTTCTGTACATCAGTAGGGCGAAGCATTGTTCATGATACTGCAATCACGTCCATTCTTTGGTCTGCACCACAAAATTAATTATTTTTTTAAAATCCGACAGGTTATTCTTAATTCGCAAATTTTTATGACATTGAGTGTAGGCCTACATTACATCAAGCAGTTATCCATCAAACTACACGTGGCACAAATTGACAGTTAAGAGAGCAAATGTGGCTGTGCTACCCGCCAACAGAATTTATATTAAATGAACGAGAAATGTGTTTCTTCGACATTTAAATATAAACATTTCGCAGTGATCGATATAATATTTCAAGAAGAGCAGGCGTTATTTTAGAATGCGAGAATTTCTTTAAGTGCAAAAGTTGTGAGACATTAGATCCTTGTCTTCATTTTCCACCGGAAAGTGGTTCGTTTTGAGTATTCTAGTAACGGGTATCTAACTTAAAAAAGAAACACCGACCGCTTCTTAGGGTGTTCCGACAACGCACGGCGATGCCTATATTGGTGCAAAGTTTAGCTTGTTCAAAGTTAATTAAACACTTTATAAATTTCGAGAATTTTTTTTTTACATTTCATTGTTTATCTTTTCACAACATGTAAAAGTTAACGTTATTATCGACCAAATGGCTAGTATCGTTGCGTCAAATGCAGAGTTGTTTGGAAAATAAATACGATAGTACCGTACCAACTGATCTTATAATAGTGTGGGTATTAAGGAAACCGCATAGAGCAGACCAGCCGAACGGAAGTACAAGGTTTTACATGTTGTTTGTGTTTTTGTGGAGTCTATGAATCTTAATTTACCCGCAATTTTCAGGGCATTAAGAAATTTACAACAAAACTGTGTAGAGATGTGGTTCACGCAAAAATGAACAAAATGTTTTTTGTTTGAAACCGATATCGTTAAAGGTGGCCGAGAAACGTCTAAAATCAGTTGCCTATAGGCAGTAGCGAATACTTCAGTTGCAAATACTTCAAACTTTAAGCGCCTTTTTGAAATCGTAATTAATCATTTAACAATTTTTCTTTATTCATATTCATTTACAACATTGCTATATGTTCTCATGTCGGTTTTTATATTAAATGCAGTTAGAGACAAAACTTATTACTTTAATTTTTTTCCTTCGAAATTTGACTTGAAAATCGCTCAGTAATCGCAAACAAGATATTAACAAAAGAATTTTTAAAATGATGTTGCATCGTGTTTAGCTACGAATCTAAGCTTTGCATTACTTTGGACGACCTTCGTGTGAGTCTATGGTTACACCGTTGGGAGAGGACAGCCTGCTAATGTTGTGAAGAGACACGCCGGTATTACTCCATGGATTAGAATGTGGAAAGCCATAGGATATGACAAAGTCATCTCTAGCATTGATTCGCGGGACCCACCAAGGCGAACCGGGTTCAGACCCCGGTCGATTCACTCCAGAATTTCGCAAGTGGGAATCGTGCCGGACGATGCCGCTGGTCGGCGGGTTTTCTCAGGGGTCTCCCATTTCCCCCGCGCTGCACCATACTCACCTCACTTCACCCTCATCGGCTCTCAAGACCTCGATGTTAAGAGCCACCCAAATCTCTTCACTCACTCCTCCTAACCGGTGATTAGCTGCAAGATATCGACGACCAATTACAACTGTGAGCCAGTTTACTTAGGGAGATGATGCAAATGCCGAACGATACCCTCGCTATACAAAGAATCACGTGTAACGATGCCCGACAGGACGCTACATCCTACTGACATGATATCAGTAGGATGCTCGTACTGTCAACTCTGCTACCCTTAAAATCAGATATCGTGATAGTTGCAATAAAATCACATGACCTTTCAACACGTCCCGTTTTATTTTCTTTCCACCTCTTTTAGATACTTGAATATTTTGTCTGTGAATGTTGAAGACCGTGTGGAGGCGTGTGTTATATTTTATGTCTCTCACTACAGCATTGAAGCTGTGCGAGACGAGAATATAACCTGTCAGCTCTCATGTAGCTAAATTATCTCATTTTGCAAATTTACTTTCAGACTTGTGTAGATTTTGTTCTGGCAGTAAACACACAAGAATTTCTGCGAATGGACGCCAGTTAAAACTCAATCCAGCCAGACAGATAATTTTCTTGTTTCTCCTCATTTAGCGGGTTTGTCTACGGTATTTGTAAATAAGCTGTAGAATAAAAGAGAATGTCTCTGTACTCGGAATGTGGTTACAGTTTATTGAGCAAAAACTATAAAAACAGCAATTATTACACTTAGTTAGTAAATTTTTGTGATAAAATCGTTGAAAATTACTCACATGTTTACCTACTCAACTGAATAATTAATCAGTTATTAATTTCACTTTTTTTCCGAATGGCACTCTTTTTAAACAGTAATGACATACTCCTAGCCACAGTAGGTCTACATGTTAAATTTATGTACGGCAAGTGCAAATGAATTAAAACTACGTAGGCCTACTGCTAAAATTTCTAAATTTTAATGCACTATTTTTAGTAACTACTCAGTTCAGAGTATTTTGTGCTGTCCTCGATTAAATGTATTACGAAGCATGTTTATAGAAACGTCTCTTTTGTCGCAGTGATGTGAATGACAGAAAATCTCTTCGAAGGAAAAAAAAAATACGAACGAAATGTTAATGTCGATAAAGAAAGTAGACAGTTGCTTGTTTGTAGTTGTCTTTTGTTCCATCCACAGAGTATGACAAGGCAATTAAAATCTGACGCTAAAAGTTGTCAACAGTAAAGTATCCACCTTCTTCCATTTTTTATTTCACTGCACAGCACACTGAGCTTAGATGTCATGATCTAACTTTCGTTCTTTTCAACATACAGTATTATGAAGTCTTATTTCTTCTATCAAGGCCGAAGATGTAATACAGCGAAGTATAAGTTCTTTCCTGAAAATATTATTAATTTTCGCATTTAATTGCCGTTCATGACTGCTGTTTGTAAGTAATTAGTTATACAGCTGTTTTTTTTCCCTTCAAATTAAAGAGCTGCGATTTATAATTGAAGTGTTTCTTTCACAAAACAGCAGAGTAAATACCAGGTGCCTTACGCTTGAGTTTTACCTCATTAATGTTCTATAAAAAATGCACAAAAGCAATCAAAATACTGATTATTGAATTTCCTGAAAATTATTGCCCCGATAATCTATACATCTTTGCATATAGTTGGAAATGTTCAAGTACGCCAGTTGCGAATAAAACAATGGCACTGCGTAAGTTTTTCAAAGTGTGCATTGTTAGTGCCTTTCCTTGATAAAAATGGTACGTGTATACTTCTGCACAATGGTAACACCTTCATTCCGAGAATACAGTATCCTCCCATATCAGTCTCTTCTACTCGACTGGAGTGAAGTTTGCTTACCCAGTAAAGTAAAAAAAAAAATCCCTACGCATTTGGCTTGTGCGTATTGTACGTCTGACCCTACATACGCACATAAGCACACAGCCACACACACGTTTAGAGGATCGCGGTGGTGTAGTGGTTAGACTACTCGCCTCCCACCTAGGCGAACCGGATTCGATTCCCGACGGGGTCACTCCAGGAATTTCGCACGTGGGAATCGTGCCTGACGATGTCACTGGTCAGCGGGTTTTCTCGCGGGTCTCCCGTTTCCCCCGCCCTTGCATTCCAGCGCTGCTCCATATCCACCTCACTTCACCCTCATCGGCTCTTCAGATCTCGATGTTAAGAGCCACTCGAATCTCTCCACTCCCCTCTCCACACACAGACATACAGACTCCCGCAGACACACAGCCAAGCACAGACATGCATATAGGCGCACGCAGACGCATATAAAAACACACACAGAGACACACATTTCTAACTGACTGTGTGACGAAATGTTGCTAGAAATCTGTTATGGGTTACGTTTTTTCCCCTCCATTCACAAACGTTTGTAGGCAGGCCACTTTTATATCGGCCATATTGTCAGCTTACACCTACTCCTAGATAAAATGTTGTGTGTATTTTCTGAAGTAGGTGTTGTAATCAATCCTATCAGATCAGTAACCTATATGCTGAGACCCGGGGTGATAAAATTTTTACAATTTAAATTTTGTAATATCTTTTATAATAAGTTTATGGATTACAGAGAATGGCTGCAGTAATTTTCGAATATAGCCGCAAGTACATTCATAGATTGATAACGTGTAAAAATTTTTGTTTTAATTTAATGTTTTATTATGTACTTGTTATATGAGAATCCAAAACTAGTTAAGGTATAATTAATGGAAAAGCGTCTTCAATAAAATTGTAATATAAGCTGCAATATGAAGTGTGATTTTCGTGGTTTTATTTAAATAGTGCCAATAATTTTTTTTTTGTAAAATGTTTAAAATGCCATTTTTGCATTATTTTACGTAAATTGTGCCAGTTCTTGGAATGATTCAGAGGAGCGCTAGCGTTCTCGGCTGGGAGTTAGCAGGCAGTAGTCGACGTAGCAGTCGAAATACCTCGCCAGCCGTGCGGTGTTGCCAATTCCGCAGCCGACAAATGTAGGTCGTCACCCTGGCCTGGGCTCGCACACGTGTTCGTTCACGTTCTGCCAAAGGCGAGCATGTCATTCGCGAGTTATCAGCTTCCTTTACAGCCGTGAATACCCAACTCATGATTTATTAGTGGCAACTATGGCGTGTGTTTCCTTTATGTCGTAGAATTCTGTATTTGCAGCGATATCAACAACTTTTTGGTTTTATTTACCTCTGCGAAAATGGATTATCATACATATAAAAAGATCATTGTTTTTAATTCTAATTTACTATGATTTAGGTGTTCACTGTTAGCACTTACAATTACAAATTTGGTATTAATCAGTATGACGTCGTACATCATAGTGGCGTTTTCATTCTGTTCCTATGTGAAAGGAAATTGACATGAAATCATTGTTTACTAGTAGATAAATATATGTTAGACGCACGAAGGTCTACAATATGACTCAGTGTTTAGAGTTTGGGGTTGTGCTCTACTACAAAGGTGACTGTTCGTACAAATAATAAATACGTTAAATTTGTCGATTCAAGTGTCATTAAGGCTGTGTCCGAATCTACGAATGCACTTATGCATATAAGCAAGCTCCACTCGGCTCAATATTTGACACATTCCGACAGGCATACTTATTTGCATCCGTTACAGTAACTAGCGAGTTGACAGGATTCTGAACAAGCATTTTCAAGGAAAACAAATACTGAATCTGTGCTGAAACGTAGGCGCATAGATTTAAAATTATCAACCCATTAGGAACTGTAGCTGAAAAGCGCATGACAATGAAAGTGTTGATATTAATCAATCAAGAAAGGAATGAATAAGTATTTGACGCAGTAAACGAAGTTATCTATAATGTGCGATAAAAACTGGTAAAAACTAGAGATAAATTTTATTTTGACACTAATAAAGGTATGAATAAAAGTTAATTTTCGAATCTTGACATAACTTTACACTCACTCATGCCTTGCATTATAAAAAAAATTAGCAGTTTTCTCACTGCCCTGCATATTTAATATAAATTCATTGCCACGTCCGGGTTTTAACAAATCACGAAGAAAACTGGTTATATTTATCCTGGCTCTTCTAGATCATTAGAGGTTAAAGAGTATACATTGTTAAGAGCTTTTCTCAGTGGCTATTTTCGAAAGTTAATGCTTGCATACCACTCTTAAGAAAAATAATTATTAGGAATAACATTTATGAACTACATATAAATCGCTTTTCAAAATAGTAGCCTTGTGGGCTGTAAAGGCGCGAGACGTACCCACATTCGTTTCCCCGTGTACTTGCGTATGTCGTTTCCCGAGACATGTACAACATTTACGTACTTAGACGAATGCGAACGCTGTATGAGTGTGCATCTCATTAAGCATAAAACCTTACGCATACTGCGGGAAAAGGACACTGATGATCACGTATAAGGCTCAACTCTAACATATGTTTTTTACAGAGCGACGATACGATTGCCTCTGTTAGATCCACGTTTACAATAATGATGTGTATTAGTGGTTATTGTCTGAAAAGCTGGTAGCTATGTGTGTTTACAGTTACGCGAGTGTAACACAGCACACCATTTTATATTCTACACTCAAACCTCGAACTCATAACAGTGCGAAAAACGTTGACACTGAAGTTATTATCAGCAATGTTAACAGTAACGAACACTAGGAATAACAAAGAGAGTAGCAATATTCTACTTCAGACTACATTACAAAATATAACTATTTCTACACTAAACATCGGTCGCGTGCAAAGACTCGTTGCCAGTGGCTAACAATTATGCAGTAGGCGCTTATTTGTCATACGGAAACACGTCTTCCGTATTTGCAGTTTCCAATATTGTTTTAATTCTTAATTCTAGCCAGTGGAAACAGGCGGTAGGCCTGTTATGTTTACCTTTGTTCCTAACTTAACTTTGTATATCACAACCAAATTTAAGAAGATCATACTTTAAAGCCGACATTTTCTATCAGAGAAGCTTATTTTTATGAACAAATATAATCATTGACATGAGCACACATATGACGTTTTAATATTGTTTATATATACATTCCTGTAAATAACAGTTTCCCGCCAACAACACCGTCTGCTGTGTTCTGAGTGGTCGTCAGTCACGCCTTTCACTCAAGATATAAAATATAACTATTTCTTTCAACGCCTAAGGAAATGAGGCGACACGTTCATTTTTTCTGCACACGTCTTAACACATAATTTACCACTTCAATTTTCTATTGTAAACCCAGCTTTACCTTAGACTCTGTTCCTTACGCTAAGTTAAAGTGCGAAGGTGTGTTTAATCGCAGTCGATTCAAATAATTTATATGTTCATAGTGTACAGTTCTTACCAAGAAGAACCGAAATAATTTGTAAACATTTTCACTGTGTCAAAATAATTTCATGTATTCTGGAATGTTTGTCGTCTCCTAGCCTACACATGGATAATGATAACAATTTACTAAAAATATGTAACAATTTGAATTATTTATGACTGTAGGGCACCCTTGTGTGTTAATTCTGTGGCATATTTACAAAATTATGATTTACTTTTCCTAAAAGTAGTTATGTTCTGCGTGCCCCGTGTTTTTTTGAATGAATAAAAACTTTTTTCGTTAACGATCACTCATTTTGTTTGTACGTTTATACTATAGGAACGAAATATATTTTATAACATGTAAAATTATCTACACAACGAGGAGTGTTAATTTATACAGGAAATTTAGTTTCGATTCAGTCATCGTTGGTATTTTCTCCTCTTTGCTGGCATTCCCCTACCTCTTAACANGAAATCGGTTCGTGCGTTCTGGAGTTATAGCGTCAGGAAGGAAAACCCGACTTATTTTTATATAGTAGATATAATCGTTGACATGAGCACACATATGACGTTTTAATATTGTTTATATATACATTGCTGTAAATAACAGTTTCCCGCCAACAACACCGTCTGCTGTGTTCTGATTGGTCGTCAGTCACGCCTTTCACTCAAGATATAAAATATAACTATTTCTTTCAACGCCTAAGGAAATGAGGTGACACGTTCATTTTTTCTGCACACGTCTTAACACATAATTTACCACTTCAATTTTCTATTGTAAACCCAGCTTTACCTTAGACTCTGTTCCTTACGCTAAGTTAAAGTGCGAAGGTGTGTTTAATCGCAGTCGATTCAAATAATTTATATGTTCATAGTGTACAGTTCTTACCAAGAAGAACCGAAATAATTTGTAAACATTTTCACTGTGTCAAAATNTATTTTCACTGTGTCAAAATAATCTCATGTATTCTGGAATGTTTGTCGTCTCCTAGCCTACAAATGGATAATGATAACAATTTACTAAAAATATGTAACAATTTGAATTATTTGTGACTGTAGGGCACCCTTGTGTGTTAATTCTGTGGCATATTTACAAAATTATGATTTACTTTTCCTAAAAGTAGTTATGTTCTGCGTGCCCCGTGTTTTTTTGAATGAATAAAAACTTTTTTCGTTAACGATCACTCATTTTGTTTGTACGGTTATACTATAGGAACGCAATATATTTTATAACATGTAAAATTATCTACACAACGAGGAGTGTTAATTCATACAGGAAATTTAGTTTCGATTCAGTCATCGTTGGTATTTTCTCCTCTTTGCTGGCATTCCCCTACCTCTTAACANATACAGGAAATTTAGTTTCGATTCAGTCATCGTTGGTATTTTCTCCTCTTTGCTGGCATTCCCCTACCTCTTAACAGTGTTAATTTTAATACGTTATTTAAGATACTAGCAGTAGGTAGTGTATCATGTTTTCAAAACAGTAAGTCATCCAATGTTTAAAAAGGGTTTTGTGAAGTTTCCGATGCCCAAATTTTGCTAGAGGCGTGAGTCGTTAAGCTGGCCCTACACGATACCTAATTTCTGCTACCACCTGTTATACCAATGGGCAGAACAGAAGACATGCATATTTATATAGCAGATGAGAAGAAAGAACGCATAAGTTCATACCCACACGTTACCTAAAGTGCTAACAGAAAATTGTAAATGACAAGCAAAATAATTCGCAGGGGGGCAGGGNTTCATACCCACACGTTACCTAAAGTGCTAACAGAAAATTGTAAATGACAAGCAAAATAATTCGCAGGGGGGCAGGGGTACAAATTCAACCAAAATTTATAATTAGGCGCTTTGTGGTGCATCTGAAAGTACGAAAACTGTTTCTTTCCTCTGAATACTGCAGTTATTTATGTTTCTAAGTACGAGTACTATTAATGTATGGAATATGATATGAAAAAAGGCACTACTTATGTATAGAAAACAAGTTGCTGTAAACACATGTATGTACGACGGACATTTATGCAACTCATTAAAACATTAGCAAATCATTTTGACAGGGGCATAGTCAGGAATTTACTTTTAGATGGGAGGAGGAGAGGAGAATTCATATTTATATTTTTGGACAAATAACTAAAGCTGTAATATTACAAATTAATAGATAAAATCTTATCTATAACAAATGGGCTAATATACACATATAGAAAAACAAAATGCCATAAACATCGTTAATGTTCAAGGGGATCACACATTTCTTATATTAAAATAAAATAAAAGTTATTTTGTTTTAGAATTTTATTTTTTAATATATTATTTCATTTCGGTGGGGAGATATATACCGATATCGTTGATATAAATTGGCTACGCCCCTGTATTTACATATGTATCTTTAACTAGCATAATAATCCATCATGTGCTTTCCGTAATACAAAAGTTTTTACGTCTAGAAGGCCAAAAGAAGGTAAAACTATCACAATATTAAACCTAAGAGTTTTATACACTAAAGAGCCAAAAAAACTGGTACACCTGCCTAATATCGTGTAGGGCCCCCACGAGCACGCAGAAGTGCCGCAAGACGACGTGGCATGGACTCGACTAATGTCTGAAGGTATTCAGGAGTCAATTCACACCATGAATCCTGCAAGGCAGACCACAAATCCATATGAGTGCGAGGCGGTGGAGATATCTTCTGAACAGTACGTTGCAAGGCATCCCAGATATGCTCAATAATGTTCATGTCTGGTGATCAGGGTGGCCAATGGAAGTGTCTACAATCAGAAGAGTGTTTCTGGAGCCACTCGGTAGCAACTCTCGACGTGTGGGGTGTCGCATTGTCCTGCTGGAATTGTCCACGTCCGTCGGAATGCACAATTGGCATGAATGGGAGCAGGCGATAGGACAGGATGCTTACGTATATGTCACCTGTCAGAGTCGTATCTAGACGTATCAGGNTTCATACCCACACGTTACCTAAAGTGCTAACAGAAAATTGTAAATGACAAGCAAAATAATTCGCAGGGGGGCAGGAGTACAAATTCAACCAAAATTTATAAGTAGGCGCTTTGTGGTGCATCTAAAAGTACGAAAACTGTTTCTTTCCTCTGAATACTACAGTTATTTAGGTTTCTAAGTACGAGCACTATTAATGTATGGAATATGATATGAATAAAGGCACTGCTTATGTATAGAAAACAAGTTGCTGTAAACACATGTATGTACGACGGACATTTATGCAACTCGTTAAAACATTAGCAAATCATTTTGACAGGGGCATAATCAGGAATTTACTTTTAGATGGGAGGAGGAGAGGAGAACTCATATTTATATTTTTGGACAAAAAACTAAAGCTGTAATATTACAAATTAATAGATAAAATCTTATCTATAACAAATGGGCTAATATACACATATATAAAAACAAAATGCCATAAACATCGTTAATGTTCAAGGAGATCACACATTTCTTATATTAAAATAAAATAAAAGTTATTTTGTTTTAGAATTTTATTTTTTAATATATTATTTCATTTCGGTGGGGAGATATATACCGATATAGTCGATATTAATTGGCTACGCCCCTGTATTTACATATGTATATTTAACTAGCATAATAATCCCTCATGTGCTTTCCGTAATACAAAAGTTTTTACGTCTAGAAGGCCAAAAGAAGGTAAAACTATCACAATATTAAACCTAAGAGTTTTATACACTAAAGAGCCAAAAAAACTGGTACACCTGCCTAATATCGTGTAGGGCCCCCACGAGCACGCAGAAGTACCGCAAGACGACGTGGCATGGACTCGACTAATGTCTGAAGGTATTCAGGAGTCAATTCACACCATGAATCCTGCAAGGCAGACCACAAATCCATATGAGTGCGAGGCGGTGGAGATATCTTCTGAACAGTACGTTGCAAGGCATCCCAGATATGCTCAATAATGTTCATGTCTGGTGATCAGCGTGGCCAATGGAAGTGTCTAAAATCAGAAGAGTGTTTCTGGAGCCACTCGGTAGCAACTCTCGACGTGTGGGGTGTCGCATTGTCCTGCTGGAATTGTCCACGTCCGTCGGAATGCACAATTGACATGAATGGGAGCAGGCGATAGGACAGGATGCTTACGTATATGTCACCTGTCAGAGTCGTATCTAGACGTATCAGGGGTCCCATTTCACGCCAACTGCACACGCCCCATACCATGGCACAGCCTCCACCAGCTTGAACAGTCCCCTGTTGACATGTAGGGTCCATGGATTCATGAGGATGTCTCCATACCCGTTCACGTCCATCCACCCGATACAATTGGAAACGAGACTCGTCAGACCAGGCAACGTGTTTCTAGTCATCAACAGTCCAATGGCGGTGTTGGCGGGCCCAGGTGAGGCGTAATGCTCTCTGTCATGCAGTCAACAACGGTACACGAGTGGGCCTTCGGCTCCGAAAGCCCATATCAATGATGGTCCATTGAATTGTTCACACGCTGGCACTTGTTGATGCCCCAGCATTGAAATCTGCGCCAATTTGAGAAAGGGTTGCACGTCTGTCACGTTTAATGATTCTCGTCAGTTGTCGTTTGTCCCGTTCGTTCACGATCTTTTTCCAGCCGCGGCGATGTCGAAGATTTGATGTTTTACCGGATTCCCGATATTCGCGGTACACTCATGAAAATGTCGTACGCTAAAATCGAAATGTTATCGCTACTTCGGAGATGCTATGTCTGATCTCTCGTGCGCCGACTATAACACCACGTTCAAACTCACTTAAATCTTGATAACCTGCCATTATAGCAGTAGTAACCGATCTAGCAACTTTGCCAGACGCTTGTTGTCTTATATAGGCGCTGCCGACCGCATCGCGTTACTCGGATTGGTTCCATACCTCTGTTATTTGCATACACACGCCTATACCAGTTTTTTTGGCTCTCCAGTGTATGTGCCTGTTAACATTCCTCAGGCTACACCGCTCAAATTATCTACTTTAGAAACCAATCAATTTGATTAGCTACTCAATTACACTGTGCTGTTACTTATGTATTATTGCTTTTAGACAAAGCAATTTTGGAAATAAACGTTTTCTACCAATAACATAAGTTGTAAACATCAAAAAGGTATCACATAAAAGATTCCGATACACGAAGGAGAATTTAACTCTGAAGCCTAACATCATGTGGCGCAGACCCGCGCACCAACTCACTGAGCTACATGCACACATCCTACAGAAAACATGTGTGATAATGTATATACATTACTTAACTACACAATTATAGCATATTTTATAAAGTTGTGTTTATTGTTTTACTATGACTGTGTGAGTAATTTACAACGCTTTCAGTTATTTACGTGTACATTAAGTTTCATTTTGTACATATTTATGGTTTGCTGAACCCGTGATCTTTTCGTAAACAGACATACATATGGTTTGAGGTAATTACTCGGATGTCCGCCATATTGTCTGTCCCGGCTTCGTGGGTATAGTAGACATTCAGAAAACGTTCTACTGTTGTGGAGTTTGGTCTCGGAGCGACAGACATGGAGCATTAGTGTGAGAGAGAGGGTAGATGTCACAGTGGCAACGCTGCCTACTTCGCCACGCTTACGCCTCGAAAATGTACTAGCGCTACGTGGTGTTCATACCAAGAACTACAGATTCATACCTGCTGGAGTGGTTAGAAACTTTAACCTGGGGAAGTCCACTCTAGGTATATGTTTACTCAATTGTAGTACTGAGTTTCCTGTCAGAAAATGCGTGTTATAACCACGTAAATTTTTTTAAAAAGCGGTTTATGTTTTTTTTTGTTGCAATTATGAATTGACAAACACAAATAATGACGTACATTGGGCAAAGTTAAAGAGCTTGCATTTTCTCAGAAAATATATTTATAAACAATGGCAGCACCTTATGAATTAGTAATTAAAGCTTAGCAATCTTAGAAAGTAAACTTTACAAGCATTTATTGATTACAAATGATTATACAACGATAAAAGATAATAAAAAAGTATTACAAAAAGACGTAGGAACAAATAATAAATTGCTCACAAAAAAATTAATTTAAAACACGATACGCAAAATTCTTGTTGAATAGAATGATTGACAACCCTTTTAATCTTTACGTATTTCCATAATACTGACTAGAATAATAAGCGTAAGTAATTAGGAAAAAATGGAGGACAGCCTAATAATCCCAGCAGAGCTCCCTTTGAAAAAAACGGTACAATAATTAGAAAACCTTTAAAAATTGAGAATTGCAAAAAAGCTGACACAAAACGTTAACGTGTACAATTAAAGAAAATGGGGGCTTCCTAATAAGCCCAGTAATACCTCCAAATAATAAAGGTAAACACTGAAACTCTAATGAAATATTACATTAAAAATTAATGATCGTTGGAGGCAGTCAAACGACCCAACACAAAGCTCCAACGATTAAAAATGTAAATAACGAAAAATTTAAAATTTAATTATGCCCAACCGTGAGTCGTGGACGCAAGGAAAAATGCAATAACAAACATGCATGGGCAGCAAATCAGACCAATACTACGCGTTAAAAAAACTGGCAACACAAAGCAAGGTAGGAAATTAAGTTAGACCGGAACCACAATTTAGAATAAAGACTACCTCACTGCATGCCCAAGACTACACAACAATACCACACAATATTTAAAAAAACGATTATAAATGACCCAACTAACACTGCCAGCGGCCCACGACTCACCGTTTTAAAATGCTCATGTAGACGGCTGCTCGGACAACGGCATTAAACATAAGGTGCCTCATTTCATCGAACGTCGCATTAACGACGAATTACCACCTTAAAATCGTATTGCAGCTCGTCCAAGTGTCCTGCAGGCAACGATCGTGCGTAGAAAAGGAGCGGCACAGAGTGTGCAGCAAGGTACGTAAACTGCTCCATTACCAAACAAGTGTGACGCATTTAGGGAGGGGAAATCAGGAGAGGGGAAACAGGGAAGGCAATAAGAAGGGATCCAAGTAAATTAAGGAGCAAGTCACCTCGGAGTGACGGAAACACTGGAAACATCTGACGCAGCGAGCGCTGGCGTCGCAACGATATCAGGAAAAGTAAGAGCTTTTTTTTCTATATTTACCCCTAGCTGCATTATGGCTAGTCACAAACAAGCCTTATCGAAAGTTGCCTGATGTACAAGAAACCAAATCGTTAAAATAAGACCAATTCTTTTAAACTAGTGTGCAGACATGCCTTTCTAATATCGTGCACACGTTGACAGCATGTCACAATAAGAAAATGCTATTCATTGACCAGTCGTTTCAAATTTATTTGCTGGCAGATGGGAGGGGTAACTACAGTGAGCGAGTGAGTGAAGAAATTTGGGCGGCTCTTAATATCGTCTTGTGGGCTGATGACGGTGAAACGAGGTGAATATGGAGCAGCGCCGGAATGCNATTTGGGCGGCTCTTAATATCGTCTTGTGGGCTGATGACGGTGAAACGAGGTGAATATGGAGCAGCGCCGGAATGCAAGGGCGGGAGAAACGGAAGATCCCCGAGAACCTGCCGACCAACGGAACCGTCCGACACGACTCCCACATGCGAAAATCCGGGGGCGACCCCGCCGGGAATCCAATACGGTTCGCCTTGGTGGGAGGCGAGTGTTCTAACCACTACACACTACTGCGCCCACTCGGTAACTAGAAATTTGAGAATATCTCGCGAGTGAATTTGGACGAGTGTGCGCGGCAGGCGAATAAGGATACGTCAGTTAATTCAGAACGGTAGTTTAATTAACGCTTTCCGGAGCGTCATTGTCGGCTTGTATCATGTGAATGGCGGTTGTGTATAGGATGCGGGGGTCGCCGCGGGTTGCGGAAAATCTGTGTTTATGGCGTGCGAAGCGGCTTTCGCGAACTGTGCTGATAGCCGCCGAGGAATTATCGTGAATGGGCCTGCCTGAAGTACACTGTGTTCATGTTGTGTCTCGAGAAGGCCCTGTGGGGCCGGGTTGGGTACAGGCTGTGGTCTGGCAACAAACCTGTAATGGGTGTAAGGTGATGGGGCTGGGTGCCTGAAAACCGGTTAGGATCGCCGAGTGAGTAGGGGGGAGCCCATAAACCAAGTACCTGGTGGGGTAGCCGTAACGGTTATGAAATGACTACTCCAGTTGGGCCTAACCCTGGTTACAGGCTTTAGTGGTTGTGACCGGCGCAAGTGTAAGAGCTCGTCCGCGAGCTCCGGTGGGAGCTGCTCATAGGAACTAGTGATCCCTGGGGGCGTCTCCCTGCCTCCACGAAAGGCTTCCAATCCATCTCCATTAATGGGGCAGTGATGCGAATATATAGCCTAGCACTGCTCAAGTCCATCTCCACATCCTCGTGGCCTGGGCTGGTAACATGGCGGCCACGCCATGGCTAACTGAGGCAGGACGATTGAAGGCGGTAACGGCCTGTCTGTGCACAGACAACCAGTTACGGCGAGGTTATGTGCAGTCTTCCAGAGGCTGTATATATTCTTCGCCATGCGGTGAAGACCCGCGAACCGACTTGCACTCCCAAAGCTGAGGCCTTGACTTGGCAAGTCGGGCTTATCTCGGGGTGGCGGAGCTCCTATGAAGGGATTGTCTGGCGTCCTGGAGGAGTTGGGCTGTTCTGGGTGAAAACTCAGTGTGCATGTCTGAAAATTGTGGGTACCCAGGGGATCAGTATGAAAGCCCCGGCTTCGGCCATGCTGATCGCGGGTCGGACTCTGGGTGGCGTTGGTTGAACCTTCTGCTTGGAAGGAGATCTGGAGGTGGGTACTTGCCTGGAGGGCTGGCACTGCATGTATATGACGGGTCGCATAAGACGTTTTTTGTGTAAAAAACGTAATCATCATTCTGATGAAGATGATTCACCTCATATTAAGACATCCAGGCCGGATACAGACAGACTAGATAGTCCAGGTATGTTGTGTTGGTGTTTCTACCCAAATCATTTAATGCATTGTTTATTATCCGCACACAGAGGAAAATAAGATTCAAAATCAAGGAAATAATAATAGAAAATACTTCACATATTTGTTATACTACACTGAAAGAAAAAAATTGTAACCAGTACCCATAAAACATAGTAAAATAAAGTCTCAACTAAATTTGGAACTTATCATTCATTATTTGAACTCTTGTATTATTTTCTCTAGAATGATTATGTATAGAAGTTATAAATATATACATTAAAAATTGAAAGCTTTATAGATTAATAAAAACTTTTAAAATCACTACTTGAATGTTAACTGATTTGTTATCACAAAAATTGACAAAGTATACATCATATCATTTCATAAAAATTTTTTTTTCTGAATGCGTTAATTGATTAGTTTATTTATTATATAATAATCCTTTTTGCTTAAAGGTACCAGCTCTGCGCGTAAAGATTTTCAAGCAGATGCATAGCTCGATTTTTCTAGCAGAAGCACAACTAATTCATTATTGGATATTGGGTTGTGTTTGGACCTCGGTTATCAAGTCAATGATGATCTACGTTTGAAATTACTAAGGCATCCTTGGAACCCTAGTAAAACGTACAATTTTAAAAATGACGTTAACCTTGGTGCTAAACGAGCTTTCCGACATGAATGGCTTACATCATATCCGTGATTAGCCTACTCAGCTATAGCAAAGGGACCTCTGTGTAGGATATGTGTTTTATTTCTGCCTCCAGTGCAGCGCGGTCTACAAGGACCGTTTATAGTTTCTCCTTTCCTCAAATATCACAAATTTCATGAAACTGCACAGTTTCATGCTACAAGTAAGTGGCATTGTGACGCACTGGCTTCGTCAAATGCATTTGAAAAGATCATGGATAGAAGGGGACTAAGCGTTCATGAATCTTTTAATACGGCATATCACCAGGAAGTTGAAGAAAATCGTTTAAAACTTCGATCTATCGTATCAACAATTTTATTTTGCGGGCGACATGACCTTCCACTTCGTGGGAAAGTAGACGAGGGTTCTGTTTTTACAGACCTGCTACATTTTCGAGTTGACTCGGGAGACGAGATTTTGAAGAATCATTTAGAATCAGGAGCAAAACATTCCTTATACATAAGTATAGCATCAAATTCAAAACGAATTTATTGAAATTTGTTCCGATGTTCTGAAAAGCAAAATAATTGAGGANCCGACGACTTGGGAGGATGCGCAAGAATATTCTGGGAACTAGGACCTTCAGCGCAACGCGGCATTTAGAGAAATTTCTGGGCGATGGCCTACAACCCTACAAAAAAAAGCAGCGACCGCAGGGTCGGGAGTCTTTTTGTGGAAGCCAATTGGCTAAGTGTGGTAATCAAGCGAGGTTTGGTGCAAGGAGAAACATCGGTGAAAATGATGGACGACGACGGGAGATTGCGAGACGACAGCGGACGAGGTGTTTGTTGTGTGAACGGTCGAGAGGGCGTGAAACCCGACGAGTGAAGGCTACTGTGTATGAGGGCGCTCAGATAACTCTAGAACATTACAGACTGGTGGGACCTAGACCAGACTGAGGTGGGACTGTATTATCATGTGATACGAAATTCATTTTAAATATTTGAACTATATAATTTGGACAAATAATTTATAAGTAATTCATTAGACTTATATATACTGTATATTGTGGCTAATGTTATTAATTTCTTTAAGGTAATTGTAGATTGTACTAATTGAATTTATTAATTGTTAAAAGCAAGAGGTATAAATTTATTATGAGGTATCCTATAAGCACGTGTTCAAACATTTATGAACGTCAAAATTTAATAAGAAAGGAATATCACAAATCTATGGTAGTGTTAATAATACTGTAATATTTTACGTAAAGCTTATTGCTGTGATCAGTGTTGCACAAGCACCTGAATATTTTAACGTAAAAAGCGTAAATTTGAATTTAGCGATGAGTTGTGGTTGTATCGTAAACTTTATGTTATAGCTGAAAATTTACAAGTGTATGGTCAAGGACCCAGATGAATACTCGATGGATAAAAGGCTTTTCCGAAATCCGTGTCTTTAAATATGTACAGTCATAAAGATTCTGAAATGCGCACATAGCGGTTTATTTGGATACAGAATACCATATAACCTTACAAAGATAGTTAATGCATTAACAGTCTTAATATAAAGACATCGATATTTTGAATAATAGGTACCATGACACGACAAACCGAACAATAAGTTATGGCAACTTAAAAATGTTTTCACGGCAAATTCCTGACCTTGAAGTACTTGGAACTACAGAAAATATTATTTGCAAGTACATCTGTCCCAGACATTTTTTTTTCAGCTANCTGACCTTGAAGTACTTGGAACTACAGAAAATATTATTTGCAAGTACATCTGTCCCAGACATTTTTTTTTCAGCTATTAGACATTACACGTGATTTAATTTCCAACGCATAAAAAATTGTTCTTAATTTAAGAAATAAACGGAACTATTTACGAGGAACGAAATGAGAGAAGCTGAAATGTATTGACTTAACTAATTTTAAGTTGCGCTCAGGAAGTTCTTTGTGACGCCAGGTCGGGTTGTGAAGAGAGATGCGGGAGCCAGTCTAGCTACTCCGGTGAAAACTTTGCTCCGCTGCTATAAGAGGTGGCGAGTAATTACTTACAGGTGAGGGACAGAGCCGGGTTAATGGCTGTTCTGTTTACAGTTTTTATTGGAAGTTTGGCGAGAGCCAGGAGAAGGGTGAAAGAGGGAGGGTCCAAGGGAAGATGGCGCCAGGGCAGAAGTGCCCTCGGAGACGACAGGATTATGCAGGAAACTTCATTACCGCGCTTCGTCACCCATCAAGCTTTTGCTTGTTGTGCGGCCCAGCTCCCTCCCTTAGCAACCTCCCGAGACACAAAGCCACTTGATTAGTGAGGTGTACTTCCCCGGGAATCACCGGGGGTGAAACTTTGCAAGGGCTCTGCCATAAGCTTCAAAGAGAGGGTTTCTGATCGACGGTCCTGAGCTCATACCCGCTCCCTCCTTGCTTCTTCAAGAGGGGCCGCGGTGGTGTTGTCGTTAAGACTACTCGCCTCCTACGTAGGCGAACCGGGTTCGATTCCCAGCGGGGCCACTCCCTGATTTTCGTATGTGGGAATCGTGCCGAACGATGCCGCTGGTCGGCGGGTTTTCTCGGGGATCTCCCGTTTGCCCCGCCCCTTAATTCCGGTGCTGCTCCATACACACCTTGACTCAAGACCTCGATGTTAAGAGCCGCCCAAATCTCTTCACTCACTCACTTGCTTCAAGACCGCTCCAACTGATGACTTCTGCAGTGCAGAAGGTTTGTGGGTCGGTCTGCGGTGCGAGAGTTCATAGGTTCAAGTCCACACGTACGATAATATGGGTGTTTATAACTTGTGCTCTAATGATCACTTTGTACCAAGCGAGGTGGCGCAGTGGTAAAACTTCTAACTCTCATTCATGAGGACGTGGGTTCGAATCCCGTTCCCGCCATCCCGATTTCTGTTTCCCAAGGTTTCCGGAAATCAATCCAGGGAAATGCTGGCCCTGGACGATTCCTTCACAGTCTTTACTTCTCTGAGAGATTTATTTTCTGTTTGCAATCACCTAACCTATCTATATACCTACCTGATACACACAGTCAAATAGCATTATTATGACCACCTGCTAGTATCCAGAGTAACCGCCCTTGGTAACACAGACAACAGCTAGACGATCTGGTAGTGACTCAGTCAGGTGCTGATAGGTCAGGTGATAGAAGCCATGCTGTCTGCAGTACGTCCCACAACTGTTGAAGGGTGCGTGGCGGAGAAGACAGACGGCGAACACGACGATCAAGGTGGTCCCACAGATGTTCAATTGGATTGAGATCGGGGCTTTTTAGGTGCCAGGGAAGAACTTTGAAGTCTTGATCATGCTTTTTCAGCCACGTACGGACACTTCTAGCCATGCGGCAAGGAGCATTATCGTGCAGGAAAATCTCATCCTCCCGAGGAAAGACAATAATCATGTATGGGTGGACGTGATCGCCGAGGATGAATTCATAACCAAATCGTTCAAGAGTGCCTTCCACAGGGATGATGGGACACAGAGAATACAACGAGAAAATTCCCCAGACCATAAAACTTCCCCCACCACCTTGTGTTCAACCAGCAATGGATGCAGGGTGTCGGATCTCCGATGTTTCTCGCTGGACAATCTGGCATCCATCAGTTCTATGCAGCTGAAAACGTGACTCGTCGAAGAAGGCTACCCGTTGCCAATCAGCAGCAGTCGAGTCGGCATACTGTCGAGACAATTCCAGTCGTTATCGTCGATACATCTGTGTTAGCATGGATGCAGTCACCC
>NQII01007248.1:75726-101710 GCA_002778355.1 Clitarchus hookeri
CATTCTCACGATATTTATCTTTCATTCTACAAAAGCGCTGGTGTGTCTGGCCGTATCATCGACGAAATTGACTGTAAACTTTCTACACGTTGATTTTTCTTCGCGATTTTGTAAAATATAGAGAGCGTGTAAAATTACAACCAATAACTTCAAAATACGTAATTAAAGAAACATATGCAAAATTACTCATATTTTGAGGGTTATAAAGAAGTATTATGATTGGTGAGAGATGTTACCAGACAACAATTTTGTTTAATATCGCCCGGGAAGTGTATCATGTACCGCAGTCCCGAGCAGTAAAAATGCCCTTAACAGACCAACCTACAAACCTAAATCTCTCCATATTCTTGATATTAAAATAGCAATAGAAAATAGAACTTGCTTTAAAACACTATCCGTGAAAAATTGGAAGAGTTGTAGCTTCCGGATGAGGCTACCATAATCTGACTCGTCTGGGTGAGTTAGAAACAACTTGGTGGTAGAAAGTCACACGTGTATTACATGCGCTTTCGCTGTCATGAAAACATCACGCAAGTCACATCATACTACTAATGAAAAACCAATAATATGCACCTTTCGTGCAATTGCTCAATTATATGGCTTATTTTTAGAGATACAAATGTAGGAAGGAATATTATGTTGTTTAAAAGACTCTTGCAATGGGAATTAATGATTACGTGAAATATTTCAGACATACGCCATTGCTACACTATGTCGTCACAGAAAACCAAGTTGGGTTTTGGAAAACCTTGGTTTGCTGTGACGACGTAGCGTAGTAATGACATAGGTTAATGTCCGAAATATTTCACATAATCAAGAATTACTATCATTGCACGAATTTGGTTTAAAGGCGCTACAGCTGTAAAATGTAATGGCGGTAAACTAAAATGTAATTCTTCTAGCGCAATCTCAGGAAAAAATCATTTTCTCTGGAAAAATTAAAATCATCACTCAAATGTTTCCTTCACTTTTTTCTCTATTTCGCTCTAAACCTGAACAGGTTGACATCTATCAATGAAATATAAGTCGTCGGATGCCAGTTTACTGAGTTCGTACCTACTGGAGAATTAATCGAATTAAGTGTGAAAGTGTTACTTAGAGTGGCGCATTCACCATGATCTAATATAAATCACCTTTACATCAGTGAATTTCCGGCACCGATAATAATCGGTGAACCACCAGTAGTTACCAGTAGAACCATTTCCGCCATTTTCAGTGATTGAAAGCCGTTTTGACTATTTCATGTTCAGTGTGCATTATGCCGTGAAAAAGGCGAGTTCGCGGCGTACACGGCGCATGTAGAATTTCCCTCCCGCAGCGCGGCGCTTCTAAGGGCGGCGAGCGCACTCGCTGCGTGTGTGAATGTGGACCTTACCGCCAGTTCCCTCACCCGAACACGTCGACCGAGAAAAGCTTGCCTTCTGAGCGCCGAACTTCTGCGGGGCTTTTACCGAAATTACACGTCATAGACTGGTCCTGGTAGATTTCTGGACTGTTTAGATTGGCGAGGAGAGGAGTGGAGCTAAGAGGGGAGAAAGGATGCCACTTGCACCAACAGTATTCCCAGGGAGTTTTCTTTCATCGGGAGATACTCCAGGAGGGAAGGGCTCGCCCATAAAACGTTCGACGGCCCGTTAAGGAAACTGCGAGTTCCTTTGGTTTAATCCCGGAACTGCGTCTTTCCCCCCTGCCCTAAAAGGTGGCGTGTTTACTCCACCCCTTTTGCCTCTTCCGGCCGCTGTTCGCCAACGGACCGTGGTCGCGGTGGACTGCCGGTAACTTCCGGGTTCCGGTGTTTCGCCGCCGCAGATACGGGTTTTTTTTTTACCGACGCGTCGGCCGCCAAAGCACACGTGATTCGGGCGCCAACTCTCATGGAAGCGAGGTTTGCTCGACGTCAGACACAGAACAGTGCGTGAGTGAAGAGATTTTGGCGACTCTTAACAGCGAGGTCTTGAGAGTCGATGAGGGTGAATTGAGGTAAGACTGTAGCAGCGCCGTATGCAAGGGCGGGGGAAACGGGAGAGCCCCGAGAAAGCCCGTCGACCAGCGGCATCGTCCGGCATGATTGCCAATTGCAAAATCTGGGTGTGGCCCGGCCGGGAATTGAACCCGGTTCGCCTTGGTGGGAGGCGAGCAGTCTAACCGCTCAGCCACTTCGGCCCCTGGCACATAAAAGGTGAGCATAAAGGCAACGAATTTGTGTTGTAATAGGGGAGAGGATGATCATGGGTCGGTCAATACTTCAATTTTCAATACGTTGTTATAAATTATGGTTAACTGCATGCCCATTCTTAAAAAAAATATGTCATGTTTATAAGTCTTTACATAACCAAAAACAGCAATATTTCAGTAAGGGACCAATAGTCCATTCACGGTTACTTCCAACTTTCCTAAAGCCCTGCTATAGTTCTACTTTCAGAATATTCCTCCGCCCCATACAAACAATGCTTAACTCATTCTAGGAAATTAAAACAAAATGACAACTCACCGCATTCGTGCGCAGTCAGTTTAATAACATTTTGCATTAGAACTATTTCCTACTAGGCATTACCANTGACAACTCACCGCATTCGTGCGCAGTCAGTTTAATAACATTTTGCATTAGAACTATTTCCTACTAGGCATTACCAAAAACCTATTTTTTTCATAATTTTATGCATACAAAGTTTTTAATGAAATATTATAATTTATTAATAAAATATCAGTTATAGTTCAATTTAACCAAAAAAAATAAATTATGTTAATAGAAGTAAAAAATGATAGTGATACGCGAGATATTTAGGAAACAACCAACCACATCATATATGGGGTGATTTTTCAAAAATTTGTTTAAAAAAGTGTAAAGAAACTGCGAATAGACTTAAGAAACAATTATATTAAAAATATTTGGAACTTTGGCACTTATTATATGTGTGTTANAAGAAACTGCGAATAGACTTAAGAAACAATTATATTAAAAATATTTGGAACTTTGGCACTTATTATATGTGTGTTACATACGTGTATAAATGCATGCACAAACAAACAACGCTCATTATGAGAGAGGGGGTGGGTGATGGGTACGGAGAGATAAGATATAAATGAACACGGGTACTGTCGAAAAAAGTTGGAGACTTGGCCGCCTAATGTAAACAAGAAGTCTGCAGCTATGGGTGAGCGTGCAGAGGCGCAGTAGCAAGGCGGGGTTCTTCGATGCCTCGGCGCCGCATTGGCAGAGCGGTTAGACTGCTCGCCTCCCACGAAGGCGGACCGGGTTCATTCCCCGGCCGGGTCACTCCCGGATTTTTCGATTGTGGGAATCGTAACTGACGATACCGCTCGTTGGCGTGTTTTCTCGGGGATATCCCGTTTCCCCGCCACTTAATTCCAGCCTGCTCCATACTCACCTCAATCACCCTCATCTGCCCAAATCTCTTCACTGACTCACTCACTCTTTGATGCCTCGGGAGTTACTGAGCCGCTCTTCAAACGCACTTTAAAAAATGTTTCGTACACCAACGGATTTTTCACGCGAATGTGCTGCCAATAAACGGAAATGCTGTTGTTAATAAAAATAACTGNGTTTCGTACACCAACGGATTTTTCACGCGAATGTGCTGCCAATAAACGGAAATGCTGTTGTTAATAAAAATAACTGTGGAGCTGGCATTCGTATTTTCAAACTATCTGAGCATCAAGTATTGAGCGGCGGTACGAGTGAAAAGAGGCGAAGATGAAGCAGCGAAGGAATGAATGTGGCGGGAGAAACGGGATAATCGAATCCGGTTGGTCTAGGTGGACAAACGCGAAGGACCGCACAAGATTGACACTGAACAAATAGTGCATGTGNCATGTGGCGGGAGAAACGGGATAATCGAATCCGGTTGGTCTAGGTGGACAAACGCGAAGGACCGCACAAGATTGGCACTGAAAAAATAGTGAATGTGTAAGAGATAGAAAGAGTACTGCAGTGCATTCCAACAAAAACACGGGATTAAATATACTACTCCAAAAAATTATAATAGTAATTCATAAATACTACAAAAAATACACTGGAAAATAAGCTTAAGTCAGCTCTACAAAAGAGCCACCAAAAACGTTAGAAGAAACTTACTAGAAATGAGTAATTACGCTAACNAAGTCAGCTCTACAAAAGAGCCACCAAAAACGTTAGAAGAAACTTACTAGAAATGAGTAATTACGCTAACCCTGGCAAAGAGCCGACGGGGTAATTCGACCTTCCAGCCACTGTTGTGGGAAGGAGACGCTAATAGTCTGGCGGCATTGAACCAACGATATCCCAGATGCGAGTCGGGCATGCTGCCGCTTGGACAAGGACGCACGGTGGAGATCGGGGTAGTTCGCAGTAGTTTCGCTCTTGTATTGTTAGGTGTAACCCATTCACGGGTACTTCGCACTTTTCGGAAGCCCTGCTAAAGATCTACTTCCAGGATATTCCTCCGCCTCGTGCAAACTAAGATTAACCAAATCTGGAGCATTATACCAAAGGACAACGCACCAAAGTCTTGCGCACTCAAATTGTAACAATATTTTGCATGAGAACTATTTCTTACTAAACGCTACCAACACAGATGTTTTCTCGCTGTTTTTATTCACATTTATTATAGATGAAGTACAATAGTTCATAAATAAAACACAAAAATTTATGGGGTGATTTTTCAAAGGTTTGATTTAAAAATTGTGAATAAATCGCGAAGAGACCATATTCTGAGAAAGAAAAACTGCAGAAAGAAGACAGCCCGGCGTCGTGTTAATTTCGGAGTGGCAGAGGTTTACAATAGACCTGAGCGAGTAGATCCGCAAGACAGGATGTAATGATTCACGTGGTGTTGCAATCTACGAGACATTCGAATTTCGTGCATACAGTGTCAAGGGAAAGTTACATATTATTATTTGTTTTGTAATAATACACATTTTTTCGTTTGAACACGTGTTCTTTTGAGTATTATAATATCTATAGTCCAAGCAATAACTTACGCGCTAAGGAAAAATCTCTTTACTGCGATTGTTTATATGTTAGAGATAAAGGTACGTTTTTAATGCCTAGTACAAAGCATTTTGACGGGGAGCAAATAAACTTTATAAGCGCAAATTTCAATAACGCAGAGCTGAGCCATGAATCATCCTTGAAACTGGATTTTAAAAACTGAAGTAGAAATGGGATTGTGCGCTACAGTTCAATATACTTTTTGAGCCATTTGTTCCGATATACAAAACAGTAGAACATAGCTGCCAGTTTTATTTACCAAACCTTATTCAATCCACCTTCGCTGTTGTTAGTTTTACAGTTCAAGTTGAAAATCCACTGAATGAAGGCACGCGTGTTCCAAGTTCGCCGTAGCGCGCCCGCTATTGTCGAAGTGCGATCAGAATTTAAATTCTCAACAGAATACATCTGCTCTAGAAGCATCAAGTTGGCGATCTTTATGAGAAGGTTGATTTAAACGAAATCGTGACATTTCTGAGAGGTTACAAGCTAAATGAAAAGAGGATTGGGATATTTCTGAAGTTAAATGCGAATGATATGAATAAATTAAAACCATTGGAGGGACTTTAGTGTCTAAAAGTAAGTCCTCGCGATGGAATACTACACAAGAGTTGAAAATATTATCAGCAAAAGCGCCTAATAATATCCTCGTTTTAAGGAAGACAAATTTGGATGTGACTAGCAAAGCCGTCCCAAATAAACTAAAATATGTGATTTAAAAAATATTAAAAAATAATAAAACTACGCGCAAAAATAGCAGGAGTGTGGTGATTCGGGAAAAATACGCCACATTAAGCAAAGACATGTCTACTTCAGTCCAGGCTTGTCAAATGCCAGTATATCTCCAACACTGTTCGTTTGAAATTTCTAAAATTATTGTAACATATAATAACTTATTATGGAAATGGCAACCGATCCCTCGTCACTGTTTCCGACTCCCGTCGAGTGTACGCCTAACTAGCTTCTTATCTTTCTAGCTCATTTCCATCGTTGAACTGAGAGTGTTTTAGGTTTTTTTAAATCGGAATTTCACTGGAATGCTTGGTCCAAAATAATATATTCTTGTCCGCAATGTACAGTAATTATAAGGAAAACATTAATCTTAAACGTGTTTTCCATCTACGCATGCGAGTTCTTATTGCAACAGCAACCGTAAAAAGCACGTAGAAGAAATGACGAACGACGCTCGTGCAATTAATTTCCCGCAGAAACATGTTACCTTTAATCAGCACTAGTTCTGATTTTTCATAACACGTTTCAAGAAAATCAGGTTGTCGTGAATATTCATTATACAATTGCACTACCATTCATTTCAACTTCGAGGGAAAATTCACGCCAAAGTGAAAAAACATGTTATCCGTACGGGCCAACTTCCAGCATTGGTTGTTTGAATTGCAAAAGACGTATTTCATAAGCGAGATGTATGCATTTCCCCTCACGGGAAAAAGTGGTTTCATTACCATTCTTGAAACGTAAGACTGTTTATTTATAGCATGAAAACAGAGATTCGGAGACCGCGCAGTGTTTTCCCGGCAATGCTTGGAATATGTGTGAACTTTATTGAGATGTGATTGAAGTCAAAATTCACACTTACTCAGATTTGCAGGTGCATTTTAACAAATGGAATATTATATTGTTATAGAAGTGGTTCTTAAGTTTGATGGCATTGGTGCAGTTGAACTTCCTCCATTGTCAAAGCTGATTACAAGAAAATCACAAAAAAAAAAACCATACAAAATAAAAAAGTACTTTCTTTCAAATGTTTTTTTTTTGTTTGCTTTCCTCATAATCAACTCCAGCAATGGGATCGAATGTTAAAGCAGTAATTTACGAATATCAAACATTTGTCGCTATTGGTACAAATTGAAGGTAAAATACACAACGTTTGTAACAATACGCGCATCGTATGACATCTCTGTGCTGAGCTCAAAGACGTATATTTGGACAGCCCGACACTTGGCAATTCGGAAGTCGTGTGTTCAGCCCCAACACGAAAAATGCGCACGTCTGGCCTTACTAAACAGTCAACGTGTCAGTACATATACAATAGTGCCTTTTCGCTTTATCATCATTACATTTATTTGGAACTCGTGTATACGCCACCCCGTGTCAAGTGGGCTCTTTATTTAAATGATTTCGAACTCATTCTCTTAACTCTTGTTTACATCTGGCTNCGCCACCCCGTGTCAAGTGGGCTCTTTATTTAAATGATTTCGAACTCATTCTCTTAACTCTTGTTTACATCTGGCTAAGTACAATATAAATTCTAAATATATATAACTAACTTTTGTTTACAGTAATTTTAAGTTTTAAAAAAAATTGATTTTTTTTTGTAAAAATTAACTTATTTGTTGACTAGCAGTTATAAATGTTATTTTTACTAAACCAATTAGAACACTNTTTTTTTTTGTAAAAATTAACTTATTTGTTGACTAGCAGTTATAAATGTTATTTTTACTAAACCAATTAGAACACTGAAATACTGCGAAAAGTCGATGTTCAAGCACATTTTAAGAATGTTTATATTATGACTTAGCGAAAACAAATTCGGTAACGATGCCCATATTACGCTATATTGCACACTATCTTGCGTTAAATCTCGTGAAGCGGAGATATATTAGATTTTTGACGACGTATAATTAATCAGTGCGTGAAAACAAACGATAAAGGTAGTCTTGCCTTACTTGCAAAACTCCCAATGTCTCGAATAATTCACAAACAATTTTTTAAAGCAGAAACTGAACAACTACAAGTAGGTAAAAAGCCCTCCACTCAAGGCAACAGTTCGGCTCTCACGACCTCGTTGTTAAGAACCGCCCAAATCTCTCAACTCAAGGCAACAGTCTGTAGTATAACAAACGCATATGTCATACAACTTGGTTTAAAAACGCATGAGCAGTATTTTTAAGCGAGTTCGAGTACTGATAAAAAGTGCGTTGGTTGGTCGGCCTACGGAAGGACATTAAACACTTTTAAGCTCAGGCTGGCCGAACCATACATAACATAAGACAGAAGACAGTCTAGTTAGTTCTCCTGCTCTTTCTCTTTCCTCCCAGCGGTGGTTATGCTATCGTGCATCGTCATATGTATAGTCATTCTTCGTTATCTCACGTGTGTGTCGTGTGCGTAATTTTGTGGTACTAATATATTTTATGTAATAATCACGAGGTAATATAAGCATATCTTGTAATCGCAATAATTTCGCGTGTATTAATTTATTAAAATATGAACGTGCAAAATGTAGTAACTTATTTTACAGGTAATACAGTTTCACTGTTAGCACATGTAGAAAGTAACATTGCCATTCCAATACTTGCAGGTATTCCCGTTATTCGTTAATAAATGTGTTTATAAATTCGAAAATGAAGCAGTATGAGAAACAATAATTAGCGACAAAATCTATCACTGAAGTAAAAACAAATTTATTTCCGTATCGCACAGTTTACTGCAACATAATCGTGGTAAACCCAAGCATTCCTATGAAATTATTTTATGACACTTTCCGTAATACAGTAACATACAGTCAATAAACTTGTGTTTCGGTCACAACTTCAGAGCGGTACACCACACTTAAAACCTATCCTATTCCAAAATTTTCAAAATAAAAAAAACAGAAGAGAGACTACATTTTTACCAAATACTTTAAGGCACGTGTCTACAAAAAAATATTTCAGGCACATATTTTATTTTATTTTTCCCCCCTTAGTGTCAGGACAACTTAGGAGTTCGGCGAAAAATTACCCAAATTGTTTCAATAGTTTCCAGAATCTTTCAGCGCATCTTGCTGTCAAATGAACCACTTCTTCTTTCTTCACACATTGTACATACTATGATTTTGCCGTAGGTTAATAATCCTTCACACATATTATCTGCAGTAAGCAACTTCATAATATAGTTTTTCCAATAAAATAAAATTCTGGGAATTCTGGAAGAACGCTTTTCTGAATTATAATACTGTATACGCCTTTGCTCCCATCATTCTTAGCTATTTCAGGAAGAAGTTCACAATCCAAGCCAATAATTCATTACGCTTAGAATGCGTGTAAAGTGCTTATCATATGGCTGATCTTGGTTTTATTTTCCTACATTGTTTAATAACAGAATAATGGAATAAACTATCTAACATGCACGCACTCTTTAGGAATTTATTCATAAAGTTGGGCGACTTAACACATACCAATTATTCCACTTGGAAACTAAATTCACCCCCAGTGTGTTTATTTGGCAAACATTTCTATTACAGAGACTTTTTGTTTTTATAGTAAAACACAGTTCCTCCATCAGTTATTGATTGCAAACACATTAGAGTATTAAAACAAGAATTATATACCCCCTCAAACCAGTTTTTCTGAATGATGTGTAAATAAAAGTGGCCAGCATTCTGTGTCTTTTTACGAAGGTTATATAATTATTACTAATATTATGGCAAAAACGTTTATTCGGGAACGCTGGCAGGTGTCTGAATATGACAGAAAATGTTCAGATAAGGCATAATTGAATTGGTGGTGATAATTATAGAACGTAGCTTAGGAACTAAAAGGGAAGTGTAATTATTTGTCACTGATTTTTCAAAGTCAATTTTTTACCAGTCTGCTTTTCTGTTTATTAATTCCGCTTATTTCTCCTCTTTAAAAATATGATCACTGTCAACTTTTTTGAAGCCCTGATAAAGTTCTAGTTTTGGGCTGACCATTGCGTATTATTTCAAACCGTATTAGCGAACATTGATGACTATAGGCAAGCAATCATAAAACATATTTTTATACAGCACAATAAAATGCGTCTCCTACTGCTTTACTTGCAAACGTAAATATAGCAGTAAGAAATTTCAACTTTAAAAATAAAGCACCAAAATTGTATTTAATATGATACACGAGCTATAGTTCTTACTAACCATTACCAACTTACGTATTTTCTCTCCGTTTTAATGCCTATTTACTTCGATATAAATATTGTAAATATAGACAAAACATAGATGAAAATTTCATTTAACCAAAAAACATGACGTACTGTAAAGTTAACGGAAGTATTAATCCCTTGTGATATATGTATGCTTTTTTACGCAACAGTGGAACCTGTTACACATAAAGTGATTTTGCAAAGTTTTTTTTCTAACATTTTGAAGAAACCAAGAACAGACTATGTAGGCGGTTCACGGTTAGCTAATTACTTTTATTGAAATCAACGTTTAAAAAAACTATATTGTGCAAATTGAAACGGAAACACTGACTTAAAGTTGGCGACAATGCAGGTCCGTGCACATTTTCTGTACATTCTGTGTTTACAGTTTACGCGTTTCTCAGCAAATAAATATTCTGAGAATACAACTTTTTACCCGAAAAGATAAAAACCAGTTATATAAACCCGTACGGATTTGTTTTTATCGCACTAAGTGTATTCAAAAATAACAATTATCGTGAAACGAAAAAAACTGAATTTTGAAAGCTTGCCTGCACAGTTTCCTCACGAAGCAGGATAAAAGTAAAATAACACAGTCGTAATTTAATATATGGGCTTTCATCGCGTGTAATAAAGTCCCACTGTTAAAGATATAATTAGCACAGGAAAGCGTAACGACGGAAAAACTGCCAACGGGTTCGGCGCCTTGTGCATATGACCGATGGGGCGCTGTGCGCACATGTTGTTGTAACCCGTTATTGCTGTGCCTCGAACGCTAAAAAAAAAATAAAAAATCTCAGGCCCACGTACTTTTAAATTGTTATTAAAAGTGAAAAATTTTTCATTTGCGACCAATGAAATAATTAATTTTGGCTTATTCTCATTTTGAGCTCATAAAAGTAAGAACAGGCATGTTAGTAATTTACATTTTAATACATGTCTAACAATTCCACAATTTTCACTTGACCAACACATGAATAATGAGCGTCTATATAAAGTTTTAGGCGTGAATACAACGCATGTGCGTCTAAACGAGCCACTTATTCTGCAGAAACATTCATTCAACTAATATTATGGGTTAGATTAGGCTAGTTCAAACTATATAAACACGTGTTCACCCGTGATCTTAAGTTGGTTTGGTGCGTCATGTTAGGTTGGGGTACTACGTTGAAAAATAATGGGTAACAAGAAGGTACCAATATGAAAAATTAGTCTACTTTCCTCTACATACGTATGCGAGTAAATCTGATGATGTAGGCCCTACTCTAAAACTGAGGCAAAAGGAACAAGTATGATAAAATAAAATATTTATATTGCCTCCATTTGAAAAAAATGCACACATGAGCATCAGTTTGCATGGCCTACCGCAGTAATATTTGTTTGGTAAAATTTTGTAGGAATCGGTTCGTTGTTTCCCGAGATTGACATAAAAGTGGAGTGAGTGAATGAGTGAGTGACGAGATTTTTACGGCTCTTAACAGCGAGGTCTTGAGAGATAATGTGGGTGACTGATGTGAGTATAGAGCGGCGTCGGAATGAATGGGCGGGGAAACGGGAGATCCCGAGAAAACCCGCCGGCCAATGGCATCGTCTGACACGATTCCCACATACAAAAATCCGGTGACCCGTCCGGGGATTGAACCCGGTTCGCCTTGGTGGGAGGCAAGCAGGCTAACCGCTCAGCTACTGCGGCCCCCATAAAAATGGAACTATATTAAGAATAGTGGGGGGAAAAAGGGCTCTGTGTAGACACATTTGATAGTTGTAATATAGTCTACTGTCAGCATACAAATAATGGTTAAACTTGGTTACACTTTTCGTATATATAGAACAGTAATCAATAATTTAATATAGCCACCATTAAAAAATCTGTTTCTAACCTGCTTAGAACATATCATTTTGCGTTGAGGATTGTAGTATTTCTTGCTCGCCAAATGAGGTAGGAACCTATTAATTGTTTCCCGAACTGTGACATAAAAACTTTATTTTTTTCATGTGGCGGTACTTTACAAAATTGCTGACAAATGAGACACTTTATTAGCAAATTTGATGCTTGTAATTTATACTTTCAGCATACTAAGTTTAGTCGGACCTGTTTAAATGATATTGCAACTATTTAAATTATTTGTAAATATATCAAATTAACTTAAAATATTTGTATGGCCACCATGTTGAAAACAAGTATATTGCACATTTCAGTAGCATGTGGTTACGAAACCTGGCATAGTATTGGTTACATATGAAATTTGGTGGGAATCCATTGGGTAATTTCCGAGATAGAATGTAAAAGTTTAAATTTTTTCACGTTGTTCTATAGTCCAAAATGCCAGACCAATCACAATATACACACCTCAATTAAAAATTTACATCATGAACTGTCAAAATACGAAATTTTATTATAATGTAGCATTGTATTCAATATATGAAATGGCGTTCTAAATGTTAAAAAATTTTCACCAATTCCAAAATAAGCATACGGCTTTGTATAATACTATAAATGGCTGATGTCATTACGAAGTACTATAAACATACCGAGTTTGGGTAAATTCCGCTCAAGGTTTAAAAGTTATTAGATGGGGGGCATTCATCACAGACAGACATTCCAAGAAAAGTAGGCTAGCAACGCTCATGTCGCCGACAAAAACATGAGCACTAACCACGGCCTCGGCGATCCAGACATTCGCAATAAATATTGTGATCAGGACGGCGACTGTGTTAATTTTACATACGTCAAAAATATTTAAAATGGGCGAAAAAGTATATCATCGCCAGGGTTTCTAATAATACTAGGGTAACTGCGAACACCTTACGTCGTATCGTACATTATTGTTATTGTTGTTATAATTTTTAAAACGTGTGTTATGGAAAATTTACATTTGTTTTAAGATGTTAAGCCTCCTGTATACGTGGAGTTGCTTGTATACGTGGAGTTGCTTTGTGTGTTCAAAGCCAAACGAGGCGCGGGAGCGATTAGGGCGACATTAACACGCACACCTAGCATATCATCGCCCCTACGCACAAGGCGTGCAGTGTTCCTGTCGGTGCGCTGTAATATGCACGTTAGCTATGTAATAGTGAGACTTAAGATGAATACACAATGGGACAAACGTAACTGTAATAATTCTCATTTCTTTCATCCGTCGACTCTAACTAGGATCTTACAGTGTTAATAATTTCCATACATTAAAAATAGTTAAAATGTTATATACCAGAGTGTGATTTAAATACGAATTAAAAAAATTACATGGATAACCTATCTGGTTACAGTGGCAAATAAAGATTCGTGTAGTCTCGGCATTGTTTATTCCCGAAGCCGGAAGCTACAAGAAATACGGACTTTTCCCGTAATTTGTATTTACGGGGTTCGTCATCTTTTTTTCTATAGACAGCAAGACACCTACATAAGAAAAATTAAAGATTTTTTTCGTTTTGTCTTTTTTAAAGTTGGGAGTATAGAAAACTAACCAGAAAATTTATGGTGAGATTTCGTAAATTCACGGAGAGTTCCGTGAAATTTAGGAAAAGTCCGTTTTTGAAAAGCAACGTGTCAGTAAGTTTAAGGAGGGTTTACGGACACTTCTGGAGAATTTTTACCCGCACTTTTCCATAAAACGAAGGAAAATTTTTTTTAGCAGTGTAGGATGCGATTAATTTTAAAGCACTCGTTTGGGTTATTCGATTACATTGCTCTTTCGTGTGCTTTCCCTCTCTAGCTGTTTTAGGTAAACCAACAAATCATATGATGAGACACGTAAATGTTTTTAACGGGTTTAATAATACGTGCGAGTGTAAGCACGGACAACTGCAATAATAATTATAAACTACCGCGTGCCCTGTTTCCAATTTTAAATACATTTTAGAGGAGAAATTAATTTACCACCAAATGCTCTTAGTGAGTGCAATAAACAATGTTTATAGTGAAAACACAAATGAAAACAAGGTACAGCTTTAATATGTACTTTCACCAAAAAATTATGACTCTGAAAAAATTTAACCTATCCACCGACTGAAAGAGCACGAGAGAACATAGAGCGTATAGAACTTCGTGATCATGCTCTTTCACGCACTCTCCGATGACATGTCATCAAAAGAGTATGTTCTTTTGACGTCAATCTTGATGTACACTCTAAATTCGAATCAGTGATATCAATCAGTGAAATAACGTTCACTGAAAGTCAGTTGATAAGCTACTGCTAACCGGCGAATCAAACAAATTAACATGGGAGAAGAGAATTATAGCAGTGACATTCTTGACATTCAGTGGGAAATCACAAATAAATCAGTGAAATTCAATTACTATATTAATTAGTTATCTGGCACTATCAGTTGCTCAATTCTCATTGTTTTCACTGATTTGGCTCAATTCTCAGTGATTCAAGTTAAGAGTGTAAAGGGGCCGCGATAAGTGAGTGATTGAGTGAGTAAAGAGATTTGGGTGGCTCTTAACAGCGAGGCCTGCAGAGCCGATGCGGGTGATTGAGGTGAGCATGGAGCAGCGCCGGAATGAAAGAGTGGGGGAAACGGGAGATCCCCGAGAAAACCCGCTGACCAATGACATTGTCCGGCACGATTCCTACATGCGAAAATCCTGTGACTCGGCCGGAAATTGAACCCGGTTCGCCTTGGTGGGAGGCTAGCAGACTAACCGCTAGGCCATCGCGGCCCCAAAGAGGCCACGGTGATGTAGTTCCCACCCAGGCAAACCTGGTTCGATTTCCGGCGGGATCGCTCCCGGATTTTCGCATGTGAGAATCGTGCCGGACGATGCCGCTGGTCGGCGGGTTTTCTCGGAGATCTGCCATTTACCACGCCCTTTCATTCCGGCACTCCTCCATACCTCACCTCATTTCACCCATATCAGATCTCAAGACCTCGATGTTAAGAGCAGCCCAAATCTCTTCACTCACTCATTCACTCAATCTTAATGTAAACTACGACAGCATGAGAGAGCGCTCTCTGGGCCAAATGGGACACGGCCGATAGTCCAACGAGGAAGGAATTTGGAAGGCTAGAACCAGGACTACTAACAATTAAATAAAAAATAACGTTTATTTCTCTTACAAATGAAATAATCTCATTGTATAAAATGAAGTGTTCCGACTGCCTGCCTGACTGACTCACTCACTCATCAAAGCAAATACCAAACCTCTGGAAGTCAAAGTATGAACATTTAGGGATAGCTTCTCCTTTGAATGCACGCACACACTAAGACATGATTATTCGAAGTTCGACTCCTAAGAGGTTGAAAAGGGCTTAAATGTTTTTTCTAGGATTTCTTAATAGCTCAATAATATGACGAGGTATATGTGTGATCTTAGATTCAAAAGGCAGCTTATAAAATGCCAAAAACTAATTTCAGAGTTAAGTTTTTAAATTCACCCCCTAAGATGATAAAATACGTTTACGAGGACTTCTCAATAGCTCATTAGACCAATGAAATATCGCTGTACTCTTAGCTTCAAAAAGGAATAAAAAAAGACCTAAAAACTAATTTGAGAGTTTGGTATTCGACCTCTAAGGTGGTGAAAATGGGTAAAGTGTGTTTTAGAGGACTTCTTAAGAGCACATTAACGCTATAAGATATCGTTATTCATTTTGCTTCAATAAGCTACCTACATACAAGCCAAATAATTAATTTCCAGATGTTTTGCAAGCCAACTCCTTAGAGAACGAATAGGAGCAAAAGGTATTTCAAACACACCGCAATAGCTCAGTAACCCGATAAGATATCCTTATGATATTTGCTTCGATAATTAGGCTATACCTACAAAATCAAATGGAAAAGAAAAGTATTTTTACAAGACGCCTGAGGGGCGTATCCGGATTCGTGAGGATGGAGGTCTTAATAAAAATAAAATTACTAAATTTTAATTTTAATTTACTCACACAGCTGTTACTTACAGCATTAATTTATATATTTCCACTATTACTCTTTTTATTTCTCAGTGGGCCCAAAATTTAATGTCCATTCTAACTCTAATTAACGTCCTTCTTAATATCTCTGTTTGGTTATAGTCAATTAACTCATACTCATCGTTAAAACACTTTCAGTCTGCGTGTTGCCATCACTTGCGATGTCTCACTCACGCATCCAGTTCACTGGTCCAGCCTGCCAGTCGCACTTTTCTCTGCGCCGATGCTCGCAGTCGCAGATTTTCCTCCCGCTGGTCACTGCTCTCGCCCCTCGTTTCTCTTGCTCGTCGTCTTTCGCTAAAACACGAGCCACTCATTCACTCATCAACTCTCGGCTCAGAGGCCTGTCGCATTTTTATACTCGCTGGTCTTGACCTGGAAGTTCGACGCACTCCGAGTCACGGTGAGAGAAACTAGGGCAGCAAACCACCCGAAAATTCTTCAGATAAACACGGAAATTCAATCGGGTGAAGACCACAGCCGCAAAAAAAAAACACTGATCTTAGTGTTTGCCATTCGCTCTTGGGTTACATGCGTGACCTTCGCACATTTCCGCTTTCGCAAGGAATGCGATGCAGCGAGCGAGTAACAGTATAAATATAAATTGAAAACTCTCACTAATTAAAAAAGAATTTCATTTTCCCTACAGTCTAAAAAAAAAGTTATTTGTCAGAAGTGAGCATGATGAAATGGTAAATAGGCAACTTATTTTATTAAATTGCGCAGTGACTGAAAAAGTTTGTAATATGTTCTTTTCGTTATGAGGTTCGATATAGGTACGTATATTTAATAATATTTAATACCGCAGTTAACAAGGTTATACGTCATTTTCGATTAAGACTGAATCGGGATATAGCAACAATTTCAAATGCACAGTAACCATATTTGTGGTGCAACATTGCAAATATAACTGTCAATAACACAAACTTGCAAATCACCAAGGCAAATGTAAAAATCATATATTAAAACAATGGCGAGGACCTTTCTTTATATGTAGTTATCCAACAAACCTGATATTTTATTCACTTGAATAATAATGTAGCTCTAATATATTCCAGTAGCATTTAAACTAGAAATGACCAAAACATTAAAATCATATATATATATTCATTCTTTATTTTGCAGTTACGAAGTGAATCGACAAAGCCCTTAAAAATGTCATTGAAGAAGATTCTACGAGGACTGAGCAAAGCCAACAATATAGCAAAATATTAAATAAATAGCATAGATTCATTCAGTTGTTCGAAGTGGTATATATGGAGTAGAAATCTGTGGGTACAGTTGTAAAAAAGGATAATGCAGTCCAATATTCTTGAGGAGTTCTTCAGCAAAATCTACCCTCCTGGCCTATCCCCACACAAACTTCTCCTCAAGGTTGGGGCGGCTCCGTTAAAGTTACGCCAAAACGCTGCAGTAGCACAAGGCTCTAAGTGAAGACTTGGCAAAAATATGTAATCAAAGCTACAGTCTTCATTCACTAGCTATGTCCAAGGGGATTGGGGGGNAGCACTCATTCCATCCGAGTGCTGTTTTTGAATTGAATCACTGTAATTCCCTCTCAATGTCTGTTTTGTTGTGGCAATGACAGAGGTTCAGGAATAGTCGCTAAATGTGTCAGAGATTTGAGGGAGGACTGCTTCTCACGTATCCAGCTCTACGTGGCCTGCTTCAGAGTAAGCTCTCTTAGCAACTCGATAATACTGGCGCCTGAGGGCAGAACCAGTAATTTGGTGCACAAAGACGCCCTTCGGCAAAGGAAAATTGTAGTTAATTCGTGTAGTACACGCGAGCGTAGCCGCGTTATGAAAGCTACTTTACATAAAACTTACCTAAGTATTTGCAGTAATGTCATCGATAAAAAATATTCCATGGGCTGAACGTGAAGGACTCCGGCAGCATTTCACTGCGACAAGGGTGAATTCACGAATCCGCTGCAAGTGCCACTTTAACGCGAATGTGAGCACCATATAGTTTCTATCCATTTACTAATGTCTCCGTCATATTTTCGATAGCTGAATGGGGAGTGTTTTAGAAATTTAATCAAAAATTGCATTTTTATATATTAACTAAATAAAATACTTAGCAGTAATCTTAACACCGGATCTCTTGCACTAATACTGTAACGGACTAATCCACGAAGGGTGGCAGTTCATAAAATGTAACATAAATAAAGGAGCAAAATAATGATTAATTTGTATTACGTGACACATTATTTACTAATAACAGCCATACTGCAAATCACGTATCTAGCTGTAACAATACAAGTGTAGGCTTAACAAAGGAAAAGAATTGAAACAGTCTAACAGTGCGTAAATGATGTAAAGAATGTTGGCATACTCTCCGAGTTAATTATGTAATTTATGCATATATATGCATGTTGGTGTGTATATGTACAGTATATACACACTGCGTATGTATATATAGGCTGTTCACTGTTAATTGAGCATTTTTAAAATCAACCTGTGAAAAATGTCACTGCCCCTAAATGCATATGTTTTAACGGGCACACCGAGTGGCACACGACCAGTGAAGTTGTAACAACGGAGGGAAATAATTCCTTGAGTTAAGGTTGAATTGAAAGTGTTAGATAAACATTCGTGAATACTAAAATTATTTCTATTGATTTTTTTTTTTTTTTTTTTTTTTTTTTTTTTTTTTTTCCCCTGCGATTTCAGTGTAAGAATTATCTGGTTTGTAAAATATTTACATTTCTATTAAGTTCACAGTTCCACTTTACCGACGCTTGAATAAAGTGATCAGGCCCATTGCGATGTTAATTTCACATGTGGTGACAGAATACACAATGCGAATACAGGTATATCTTGATCAGGACTATCAAAAGTGCTCAGCCAACCGCGAGCAAGCTATACATTGCATATACACATACATACACGGGTCTTCCTTTTCAAATGGCTGGACCCGTCTTTTGAACTGCAATGGAGCTGTAAAACCACTTGGAATATAACTTCGAGGATCGAAGCCACGACTTCTCGAATGGCGAGTCAGGCATGCCAAAGCCTGAACAAGCAGAAGCTGGGTGGGCGGGGGACTGAAGGCAGCTCGCCGGGGAAAATAAAGGAGTTGCGACGGATTAAGACGTGCTCCTTCTTGGAGACATGTGTTATCCCGAAGGGCCTCCACCGCGTGTTTGCAGACGGCGCGCGTCCCTTGAAATATGCGTCCCGCCAGGATTAGCTGCCGGGGATCGTAGAGCTCTTTCTGAGCGAGCTTCAGTAGCTGGCGGCTCGACGTTCCAAAGCGCACAGAGGTCCCGCGGCCCTGTTTCTCTGCCTCGTCGCAGTCCACCGTGCCTGGAAATAAAATGTCCTGAATTCTAAGCGTGTTGGATAAGGCGGTTTGCTAACAAAACTTGCTGCGTCAGCCGTAATATACAAAAATTACGTTTTTTATTACTTTAATAATATGTATATAACGGGACTTACTAAATACCGGATTTACAAAATACTAATAAACAAATAAGCGCCATGTTTGTTTTTAATTTTAAAAGTTAGGCCTGAAAACGAAAGCGCAATAAATTTATTTCGATATTAATAACTGTGTCTGATGACGTAGTAATATGTACTAAAAACAGTAAACGAGTAGTAAATCTCATTAATTACCATGCATTTTTAAAACCAGCTAGTACTAGAAATTATAATGTTTTTAATATTACAACTTATAAAGTATTTTTTGAGACAAATTAAAAACGCTGTTCGTTCTAAGCATTGATTTTCTTTAAATGTATATGTCAATATTTTAACCATAAATTAAGATATTTTGTAAATAGTGTACAAATCGCAAATTACAACATATGGAATTGGCTAGTTCGAGAGCACAAACCGAATAGCTTAATTTTTTCTTTTCAGCCTCCAACCCAATAATCTACTGTTCAATGCTAGATAGAGGTACACAGGATTTTTTGATGATGCGATGGACTAACCATTCCTGGGTCGATGGTTCTGATACAAGAAAAAAACACCCATTTCCCATACACTCCCAATCGCTACTGATGCATTGATAAACCAATGAAGACAACTCCAGCATACTCTTTATCACTCATTTAACGTTGTCTGCAACTGGACTTCTAATAAAACTAAAAAAAAATCACAGGCTTAAATAATAAAAAACTATGGCACAAAAACGTTCAACATTCGCGTGTACGAAAGTAAGATGGAACTGCGAAAAGAAATTTCGCAAGTTGTAAATCTGCTGTAACAATTTAGGAACAAGCCATTTTCGGAACGATACAACGCATTATGTTATATGACAAAATTTTAAGTATTCTGATGTGTTACTTTCCCAGTGCCCTAAAATAAAAAGGGGACGATTAGATTCATCCGAGTAATTAAATGCAAGGTTGCGTATTTACGAAAGAAAACACTATATCTTGCAGTGTTGGAAACAAACTTTTTCCGTACTAGGCCAACAGTGTAACTACGCCATGGAGAAAACGTCTAAGGATTCCGAGGCACCCTATACACACAAAAAAGTGCTACAATACACAGTTACCAACCAGTAAACACAAAGTACAAATATATACGTGAAAAGCTTGCACAAGTTCACAAAAATTCGAAACGTAAGATTAGCACAAAAATATTCCTAAAAAGTAGACACGAGGGTACGAATTACAGTTAGCCAAAAATATGTTATTGTGGTTTTTGAAGTGGGAGTTATCTAAACCCGGCGAGAATGATTAGGCGAAAAAATCAGTTTCACTTTGGTGCACTTGTAGTAGAATTCAGCATATTTCAATGCAAAGAAGGAAACATTCCAGCGAAGCGAAAGTTGCTTTATATATATATATATAGAAGAATTTAATCTTACGTAGTGTTATGTCCCAACACTTCCATTTTTTTTTGCCGCAATACTTAACGGAATTCGTTTAATTGGCGAAGGTCAGACTTGAATAATACACTGCGTAAATCTCGTGAGAAAATGCGGAATATTTACGTCAGTTTTGCTATCCCATTCTAACACTACGTGCTAAGATTACGTATATTTTTAATAAGAGGTTCTTAATGGTCGGGATCGGGTGGCAGTCACCAGGAATACCAACGTTATAGAATCTTTGATAAATAAAAAAAAATGCATTCAAATTAAGAAAATAAATTTCAGTGAACAAAAGCATTTCGGACAGTTGAAAGGTAAGTTAAAAAACAACTGATTTCAAACTAAAATGTTTAAAACATATTCTTGAAAAAAAATACACACGTTACTTTTTTTTGTAGTTGTTATTATATTATTTATGATTGTTTCATACCAAAAAGAGGATACAGACGCGTAAAACATAATCCAGAGTTAGATAGAGCATAACAGTAAAAGATGGGGCTTTATAGAACCATCAGCATTATAAACATTACTTGGTGGGAGCTTTCGAAGTTATACCGGAATGTTAGCTAATTAATTCTAATAATGTGTAATACCACGCCACTTTCTGATTATAACCTAGTAGAAGGGAAATGCCGAATCCAGCGCGGGAAAAAGTCACTTAAATCGGAAGGTACCCCCCTGGGGCTCTAAATGACTTTTTGAAATTGATTTCGTCACTAAATAAAAATTGATTTCGTCACTAAATGAAAAATGATTTCGTCACTAAATGAAAATTGATTTCGTCACTAAATGAAAAATGATTTCGTCACTAAATGAAAAATGATTTCGTCACTAAATGATTTTGATGGAAATGCCGATCCGAGCTGCGCAAAAATAATTAGAAGCGAGAATTTTTTTTCATTTAAAGAAATGAAAATGTGTAATAAACAAAACATAACATGGATCAGTTGCTAAATGCATTAAAAAGCACCCGCAATTTTATGAAACTTTCCGACCTCANTGGCAGTCATACCCGATAAACCACGCTGAAATAAATGAAACCAAGTATGGTCCCAAAGTGGTAGTTACTTCATGAAATTTTAAGGTGACCCTACCAGACAGATATGTATACATTTTCAGTACAAAACTGATAAGTGATGTCAATCGAGGAGGCACAAGTCTTGTGTATAAAGGATTGAAAAAATATGGTGACACACAAAGGCATTCTATTCTGTTTGTAAAAGAATAAATGCACATATTCGTATAATTAGACATCAGTATATTTTCATTTGTATTCATATCTCTATAAGGTTTTAATGATTGTTAAACCATTAAAACTCAATTACCGCTCTGACTTCGTGCAACATAATCTAATTAAAAGTTTAGATATGCACCTCCAAATTCGACATATTAAAGTAGGTGAAACACCTAATTCTTTTTCTAAATCTTTCATTGCACTGTCTATAGAAATATTATCCATCTTTATTATCTTAGAAAAAAATATTGCAAAAGGTTTACGATCAAGTTAATGACTCGCCAGGGACCTTTTCTTTATTTTATTATTACGGCCTAATTTTGACGCCAATAAAACTCCGTTTTTCGGAGAACTCCCACACCTCACCACTCGGCCGGCCTTTTTTTTAATTTTTTTTTTTTAGTGGTGAGGCGAAGGAGTTTTTTTTTAAGTACCCCCTCTCAGATGGTGTGGCGCCTAACACCATCTGAGATTACCCAGCTATACATCTGATACAATACTGACTACTGTAGAGAGTATTTATGCTGGGATTTTAAGGGGTAACATATAGTTGCATCTGCTACTCCTAGATCTACTAAGAGTACGAGCATTTATTTTATTAGCTCAAATTTGGAACGACTCGGTTGATAAACATACAGTGTGGATGCGGGCGCCTTCACACCCACACTGAAAATTTATCCGCTCAGCCCGGGATTTGAACCCACGAACCTTGCGTTAAGAGTCGGACGTCTAACCACTGAGCTATCTGGCAAGACGCTAGGCAAGGTTCTTCATACAACTTACATTGCGAGTCCCGCCGAATGAATCACGTCCAGAGTGTATACACTGACCTCGACTACATCCTGGTTCACATATTGCGTCACAGATAGCGCGGCCGTTTGTAGATAGCGAGTCGGTAAGATGGAAAACCACCAAGAGAACTCGCGCGCGCTGTGTGATGAAGTCAGATACACGATTCAATTGCATTTATCAACGAGCCTGACCTATATTCTTTAATTTTTTTTATATGAAACTTTAATGGTTTAAATAACCATTAAAGTTATTATATGAGTACTTCCGACCTAAAATACCTTTTTCTTTAATAGAAATATAAGTATCTACGGTCTCATCTCCAAGACCACAGTTCTTTCTGATGAATCAAAATTTATTAATTTACCTTTGTCATCCTTAATTTCAACTATTATTTCCTTTACTTGAGCTGTTTGCACGGGAAAAAACAAGGGGTAGGCTGGCTCGTAAAATATAGTATCACCAAATCCAAATGTCGTCCTTGGTTTAAATGTAGCAATTATGCTAGTTTCTCTGTGGTTATATTCATCATGTTTTAATATCATCCCATTAGCTATATTACAGTGTATATTTATTGTTTCAAAGGGAACAAATTTTGGGATTGTATTTCCAAAATGGTACTCATTTGATTTCAGGATTTTATTTTCTGTGAAACCCAAAAGTTCTCCTATCGAACCCCATTTTCCAAACTGTAAATCAAACACACATTTTACTTTCACCCTGTTTGTTGTCTTATCCAGCTCGAGGGATATGCTATTATTTTCTCCCTCACCCATTGGAACTATTTCAAATAGGGGAATTGTCTTTATAGTTTTTACAAGATCATTTAAACTATATTGGCCGACTGGAATTTCAACTGATGTTTCCATACCACCCAGGTTTTTAAAATGGAGTCTATTTTTCACATGGGTAATGTTAGGCGTTAGGTATGCAGTATAGAACTGAACTAAAGCCACTGAGTGCTCCTCTATCTCTAAAGGATAATGCAGTCTTTTCTTCAACACTGATTTGTTATCTGATAGCTTGAATACTTTACTCATTTATTACAACAAAAAAAATCTATTAAATAAATGAATAATCCAAGAAACATGAAACAGGTAGACTGGGATATTAAAATAAGGATACTAGACAAGACTGTATTGACAAAACGACATGGAGAATTAATGCCTAATAATATTAGATGTTTGATAGTGGGCTCTAGTAACTGCGGAAAAACAACTCTTATGATAGATAATTTTATATATTCCCCAGGATGGTTGGACTTTGGTACTTTATATGTGTGTTCAAAAAGTCTGAACCAACCTAAATATATTGCTTTAAAGGAAGATACAGAGGTAGCAGCAAAATTAATATCTGAACCAATAGCATACTTTTTCCCTACAAATGAAGAAATGGTTACCGTGGATGAATGTTGTAATGATTCTGTTGTGGTTTTTGATGATGTCATACTTGAAAATCAGGACAAAGTAAGAGATTTCTTCACTCGCGGTAGGCACAAAGACATTGATTGTTTCTATTTAGCTCAGACATACTCAAAAGTGCCTAAACAGCTTATAAGAGACAATGCCAATTTTCTTTGCATATTCAGACAAGATGATACAAATCTTAAACATATTCATAGCGATTTCGTTGGTGGCGATATCCCATTTGAGAAATTTAGGGAGACTTGTTCAAAATGTTGGGATAAGGAATATGGTTTTGTTACAATAGACACGACTCGTAAGTTGAATAATGGTAAGTATCGTAATAAAATTAAAGACTTTTTAAATCCTTAGATTATTACCGCATTTTTCTTTGCTTTTAATGGAAAAATTTCCATTAAAAACTAACAGACTCTGCGCTTTTTTTAAATGTATTTATATACCATAACTATTTCAAAAACCACAACTGTGCCTTCAGGTACACTGAAAGCTTTTGGAATTTTAAAAAATATCTTATCATCAATCGCGACATCGAAAGGTTTATGTATGGCGATGCTTTTTAAATTATGGTATAATTTGATAATTCCTTTATAATCCTCTGGTTTCATTATTATCTCAATTACTCTTCCACTTCTCATAAAAAGGTATTGTGTTTGATTATTACCCAGGTAAAATAATTTGTCCTTTGAACTGTATTTCCCGACTAAACGAATAATGTCAATTCTGTTAGACTGATAGTACTCTAAATTGACCGCATCATTAGGAGCAATAGGATTTCCCACGTTTCTAAGCCTTTTGTTTTCAAAATCTATATTATTATCTTCTTCCAAGTAGGTAAGAAAGGCTTTATCCAAGGATCTTTTATTTCTTGTCAGTGTGGTTATAAAGTCACTGAACTGTGGGTGGGAAACAAAATCATTAGGATTGATCTTCTCAGTAGTTGTATCATTATCCCGGTGTTCTTTAATTTGATCTTCAATCCAAGAGGTCATTAATGAATTTCCATATATATCCATCATTTATTATTAGTAAAATAATTTTTGGAAATTTAAAATTATGTGAAAAGTGATTTAGCACAAGGACACACAAATGACCACAAAGTACTTGGTGGAAATTTTGAATTCTGCTATCGTTATAAATAATATTACTACCGAGANACACAAATGACCACAAAGTACTTGGTGGAAATTTTGAATTCTGCTATCGTTATAAATAATATTACTACCGAGATATGCAATCAATTCCCGGGGTGGATCTCCACCAAATGAGTCGAAAAAATATTTTTTATTGGATTCTTTCCAGTAGCATACCCAGTGTGTTCCAGAGTTTTTTGAAACATCTAGGTTAACAATCCCACATTCCTTATCGAGTGGCGTGTTAGGCAGCTTATCAATCATAAATACACCTCGAAAATTTTTAATGTTTAATTTTTTAACCATTATATCAATATCAAAGTTACTGAGTGGAGTTACTTCTTTTTTTTGGCATTCTTCACGCCCTTACCTTGTTTTTCCATGGCTAAATTATGTCTATTTTGTTCTTCCAATTCCTGGTCTCTCTTCTTAGCATTAATTACTGATGTAGCGATAGATGAAGCACCTCCTGCCAATGCCCCTAGAGCTCCCAATGCTGCAAAAATCAAAGGTAAAAATCCACCCTTGTGAGATGTCAAACCATTTCCAGCCTTCATTTCCTTAGACATTTTCTTAAGTTGTGGAGTTGAGATTGTGATAGTCATACTTTTGCCTTCCTTCAATTTCTTGTTTTTGCGTTCCAGTTGGTCTTTCGTCAGGAAAGAATCAATATTCAAACCCTCCAGCTCCTCGCTAGAATCTTGAAATGCGATGTTTTTTACTTTCATTTATTATACCTAATATTTTTAAAATTTTATTTTAATTCCCCAGCCCA